>AYLM01000315.1:0-64828 GCA_001625345.1 Cairneyella variabilis | reverse complement strand
TGCGTTCGGCTAGTTAAGCGAGGCGGCAACGGTAAGCTAAGAGCTAACCGTGACATATTTCGGCCTGAGCAATGATGCCAGGGTTTGCCAAGTACACGGGTAGGTGATCGCCCAGATAAAAAGTATTCCAACTGCGACTTGCTTCCTCGTATCAGTCGTATACTCAGTGTTATGTCCGCTAACGCCAGCAGTGGTGTACATGCAGACGAACATAGTAATACTTCCAACAAGTAGCATTGGTCTTCTGCAAATGTAATCTGGCGCTTAGAAGAGAAGGGTTACCATGGTGAGAAGTACCGCCTGGAGAAGCAATGACAGCATATACCGGTTCTTGACGCCAAGCGACTCGAAAAAGACGATGAGATAATTTCTCATAAAGCTTTGGCCTTGCTGCGCTTTGATCGTCGACAGGATAATGTCAATTAAAGTACGTCTGAGGTTGGATCCGCGAAACAGGCCAAGCTAATGGCCATCTGAAGTGTGCATCTCGAGTGACGCTTCAACATCCAAGATCTCGAGCTCTGCAATTTCATCGCTTGTCTGGAGCGTTTTGAGAATTGTCAACGCTTCATCCCGTCGACCTTTCATACACAGCCAACGTGGCGTTTCGGGAATAAAGGGAAGTGTGGCGAGAATGTGGACCGAAAGACCATCTGGACACCCATGACGGTCTTGTATTTGCTGCCGGGCCTGTGAGGGAGTGGGTTCCGTAAACAATTCCTGCAGCTACCAAAGCTCCAGCATCGCAGAGCCAGGTAAATACTGTGATCAAGGACCTAGAGTTGACGCAGACGCACATTCGGCTTGATAGACAGGAACCAAAGCTCCTGCCATTCCCATTGGAATGTAATTAAGGAAGCGAAGATTCCAAATTTGATCAAAGATCTTACCGATGACAATTTGCCAGAAAGAGATGGCCGTCACTTCTATGATGATAGCAATGATGAACATGATACACATGACAAGCATACACCGACGTCTTCCAATGCGGTCGGCAACCAGTGGAGTGAGAATTAAGCCTAGAATTCTACCAGCGGTTGGGATGCCACTCGCTTCACTAACTACAGGCTAGATATGTGCAACCCGGAGAGTATTGACGATCTTGTAGAACTGCTCATCCCCGAGCTTCAGAGGCGAGGCATTTAACAAAAGGACTATCTTGTTCCTGGAGGAACTTTTCCGGAGAATATGCAAGGAAAGCCTGGTCAGCCTCTCTTGGGGCCGGATCATACTGGGGCCAAGTTGAGATGGGATGCGGTCAAGCCTACTGAGGCCAAGAATGGAACGAATGGTCACAGTGACGCTCAATAGACCAGCAACGCAGAGTTGAAGTCACAAACGATTGGACGTAGCAGTATGACGTTTGCGATTTAAAAATGACTGATACTTGGAGTCTTGGAACATGGCTTGAAAATGTGTAACATAGCTCATTCATGCCGTACCTCGGGATATCTCAAGGTTGTGACTCACAGCAACTTTGCCATAATCCTCACCCCTTTCGAATCCAGTTTCGACATCCCAACCTGATAGTCATGCACAAACGCCACGTCACTCTCATCTGTCTGCCACAGCGTCATCTTGAAACTATTAACCAGTGCCGCTGTGATGAGATACAGCTCAGCGCGCGCCAATTCGATGCCCAAGCATTTGCGACTGCCTTTCCCGAACGCCATCTGAAATTTGCGGCGCTCGCGTCCTTCATCGCCAAGCCAGCGCTCGGGGTCAAAGACGAAGGGATCTGGGAAGACAGACTCGGCGGTGTGCGCGCTCAAGGTAGTTGTGCTTATGGGCGTGCCTGATGGGATAATGCAGGACTTGCTCTTGTTTAACGAGGTGGTCACGTACTTAGACGGGGTGTAGGTGAGGGGCTCATGAGCTATGCGAGCTAATCTGGCTGTGACACCCCAAGAAAGGCGGTTTCCTTCCTCGATGACTGCTGAGAGGTACGGGAGCTGCTCAAGCTTTGTCCAAGGAGCAGATGCTGGGAGTTCGCGGAGCTCTGCACGGAGCTTGCTGAGCATCGCCGGGTTAGCGATGAGGTGAAAGAAGATGATGTTTAGGGTTCGAGCTGGTGATTCGCTCCCTGCGAGGACTAGAAGAGCGCCTTCTTGCTCAAGACGAAGCAGAGACTTTTCCGCTGGTGGTAAGACGGGACTGTCGAGTACAGAATCGTACAGTGACTCCTTGCCCGTTGGGCCAAGCGGCTTCTCACTGGCGATTCCGGACTCTTTAGCTTTCATGATGCTGACTAGCTCGGCACGAACTCTCTATATGGCCTTCTCAGAACTCGAGTCAATATGTCATAAGAGATTAGGACTGACATCAAATAGTGCCATCATGTCAATTAGCCCAGGTGGCATCAATGGCTTGCTGATAGATAGTGGGAGAGATTCAAGAAAGTCAGGGATCCATGGCAAATGCTTGTTTACAGGAATGCCTTTCAGAAGCTCCATGGTATTTTGGCGGGTTATGCCAGCTTTCGCCTCATCCCCAAGTAGATTTGTTTGCTGGGCAAATAAGAAGTTATTAACAATACTGTCTTTGGTCAGCATTCGGCCACAAGAGCTTCGGATCATTCCATACTCGCTTGTGCAAGCAAAAAGCACATCGGAGAGATTGGCGGGTGTCTGCTCAGCCGCATGTTTGGCAACCACTTGAGACAACTGTTTGACTTTCTCATTGATCAAGGTCTCAAGGTAGAGAACATTCCGCTTGCTGAAGAAGGGGCTGAGGGCCTCCCGACGCTTTCTGTGGACATCGTGGCTCCGGGTTGCACCTATCCCACCCGGCACTCGCAAGGTCCTCAGTTGATAGTAATACTTGTCCCTGCGAGACGCAGACGACGCATATATCGTATCGAGGAATCCAACATCATTGACATGCAGCTCTTCTGGAGTGATGCGAACAATTGGGCCTAAACAGACAGTTAGACCATCGTGATTAGACTGGTTGTGGGACTTGGATCTTCGGAAATGCAGGCTTCAGAGCCTTGCTCGCCGTACGCTTAGATATCTCAAGTTCGTGAGCATCTTACGTTCATGAACCTGAGATACCTAGGTCCACTGCGAGTAAAGCTCTAGATCTAACATCAGGACACTTACCGTATTGTTTGTGGAGCTCCTGAATCTTGAAGACAAATCTGCTCCCTTCAAAGAAGTCGAAGTAGAATTCATACCACCATGTGACCGCTGCAAGCTTTGGTCCCGGGATATGTGATAGGGGATGGAAGTATAGACGTCTTATAGCCCCAGCAACAGTAAGCAGCGACAACAAGAGGGCTGTCGTCCCTATAATCTGAAGAAAAGTCATGGCAGCCGTTCTGTAGGGACTGCTCGAGTCCACAAGGCAGGTTTGCAAATGACCTTTGAGCTGTAAAGTATTCAAATATGAAACTTTAGAGAGCCTGAATAGCTCCCAAAGCACTGTAACTTGGACATCATTGCTGACTGTTGCAGTGACTGGTCCTCAATCAATACGGCGTATTCCGAGCACCGGAGGGGGAGATACCTTGAAAATGTCAGACTGATCGGCGCTGTCAGCAAGGCGAGGTGCTTGCCCCACCTGCACAGCAGTAGCTCAACCTTTCCCAGTTCAAGCGCGTGCGGCGTAGCTTTTGGTCCACTACTCTCGGGTTCGCAACTCGACCCTCGCATCGAATAAAAAGATACCCATCCATCACGTGACTTTAACGTTGAGATGCCTGGTGGATTTTGGAAGATATAGATAGGTCGATGTGCTTTTTTGGAGTACATATACCATTCTTAAGATGAAATTGTGTGTATTATAAAAATAATTTTTTTTTAGGGGATTCTCTTGCATCAATTCTTTGTTCCCCACCAGAATGTCTCACTGACTGGCATCAGCCTCGCCAATCCAAGTTTTTGAATTTCCAGCCTGTTCCACCCCTCACAAAGTCAACACCAGCAGACAAGATGAGCGGCAAGATAGAGAAGATCATTGTCCGGCTGCAGGGCAAGTACGTATTCTCCACTTCTCTTGTCTCCCATTTTATGCTAATCCAATACAGAATCGCAGAAGGACAATTCTACGAAGCCCAGCAACAAACCCGCGTCGTTGCAGCCCGCTATGTCAAGTCCGAAAGCTGGGACGCAGCCATAGACATCCTCTTCAATGTCGCACAGTCGTTGCTCAAGGCCGGCCAGGGAGGCAGTGGTGGCGATCTGGGGCTGTTCCTGATCGAGGTGTACAAGCAGGCGGAGTTGAAGCCGAATTCTGCGAATAAGGGAAAGCTCTTGGCGCTGTTGAGACAGTTTGATAGCGAGGAGCCTACGAGGAAGAAATTTATTGGGGAGATGATTGGGTGCGTTTATAATATAGTGATTGAAGCAACATTTGAGCTAATTGTGGAACAACAGATGGTCTGCGAAGTGCGGCGAGTATCCGGCTGGAGAACCGGAATTACACCATGTTGCGGGGTCAATGTATGCAGAGGAGCACGATGCATATGAGGCAGAGAAGCATTTGGCACTGGGGACGAAGGATTCGCCGGAAGTTTTTGCGAAGTTGGAGTACGAGTGGTACACGCAGGACGATTCGCATACGGCAGCACTTTACGCTGCCAGAGCTGTGTTCCCATATCTCCTGGTTGGCAACGTGCGAGACGCTTCGAAGTCACTGCGATTATTTACCAGCAGGTTGACGGAAGCGAACAAGTCGTTGAGTGTCCAAGATGTGAGCAGCAGTGGTTCAGATCTAAGGATCTATCCTAGTCTCCCTCTACTCAACTTCCTCAATTTACTACTGCTCACCGTGCAGAAGGGGGCTGCGGATCTCTTCAGACAACTGAAGACAAAGTATGCAGCATATATCAAGGAAGTGGGAATATGGGACGAAGCTCTGACATCCGTGGGAGAGATGTATTTCGGAATCCAACGGCCAAGGCAAGGCAACCCATTGTTCGATATGATGGGCAGCATGTTCGGAGGTGGTGGACTAGGAGGTGCTCAAGCAAAACCTCAGCCAAAGCGAGTAGGAGATTCTGCTGCTCCAGCTGCAGAGGGTTTAGACTGAATTCCAAGCTACCTAGCTATGCAGACCGAACTCCTGAAGCAATTTGTTCCGATCCTTGACTATGGGTATCTTGGCGCCTTCCTTTCCATGCAAAATCAGACAATGGTTTCGAGAATTTATCGAATTATGGGCTCTTCTTCGGCTTCGTACATCCAATTGTCTTCTGCTAACGCGGCTACTTTCGCTCGGAGGCTGGTTCGTACGGCTTCGAGGAGTTCTATAGTCATTAGTCGAAAGAGAAATTGCGCAGTGTGACTGTGTTGCCCACCAGCAGGTTCACTAGGAGCTCTGTTCCTGTTTATCTGATGATGTTTAACTGCATCCGCTAACTTTTTTCTCTCCCCTGTGACCGTATCAGCAGCTCCTCCTCAAAATATCTTCAGTACATCGTACTCTCACTGTCATTTGCATCATGTGTTTCCTCTGGCTCGTCGTAGATCTGCGCAGGCGGATCTCCAATCTGAAACTCCCCGTTCTGATCTCGGATCACAATATCTGAGGTATCGGATATTAAGTCGGGCTCGACGTCAAGGCGGAGTGTTTCTGCGGAGGTGGAAGTCGAGGAAGTTGTAGGTCGTCGAGAGAGGTGTTGATGGAAGAGGTTGCGCCGGACGCGTGGGGCGCTTCGGTGGGAAGCAGAGGGCTCGCTGGGTTGTGGGCGTCTTTCTGGCATTCTGGGTTTGCGATGTAAAAGAGTGACAGCGGTTATTTGCGAAAAGAATGTTGATTGTGTTTGTACAAAGAAGTTGGAGAAGTTTGTTGTTTGTTCGAGCGGCCGTGAGGCTTGACGAGGCTCGCTTCTTGATTGTGGGGAAGCCAGTTCTATCACCCCTTCTTTAAATCTATATTGGATGGAATTGTGCAACATCAGTCATTCTACATCATGAACTTACCAATCCAAAATTCATCATGAGTAGAACTTTTGATATCCAGCCTATAGGCCGTTTCACCGGTCAGAGTGCTGCAGTAGAGCGTCCCAAGGTATGATCATTGTTCACTCGCACATTGCGCTCTTGCTTTGCTCTCTCAGCCCTTTAATTTTTTGAGTTCAAACAAGTGTTTCGGTGTATTGTTTGGACCGAGTCGCTTCTATCGATAAGATTTGGGAGCGCATTCTAGGGAACTTAGATTGACACTGTGACAGGAAATAGCATGCTTCTCGTATGATGACCAGCATCGGTTTCTTCTAGATGATTCGTCTATCAGATATTACTGGCCTCCGGACCTTGGCGCCGATCTGAAGAAAGGCTTTGATACTTTTCAGAAGATGGATGACACAGCAGATGATCATCTTGACAGTTTGCTCAAGACTATCATTGCTCATGAGCAAAAGACTGGGAAACGAGTCGAGGCTGACTTTATCACTTGGAGAGGGATGATGACGAAGGTATTTTTCGCCCTGATACTGAAGGATAAAGAGTTTCTCACAAGTGCATAGTTAATGTCGGCGGTTTTCAGTGACCGAGACGGGTACGAAATCCGAGTTCTCTCATAGAGCCCATTCGCTGATATTCTTTTCAAAGCTTTGAAATGAACGCCACTTTCTATCAAGTGGGCATACCTTACTCATATTTCCCAAGCTGAGCTGACAGAAACGTGAAGGGGACCATGTATGATTTTGAACACTAATTGAAGCTACTGTACTGAGTGAGTCGTATAGTTTCCTCGAAGAGAATCACAAATACAAGCTCGAGTCACAAGCAAGGCAACACCAACAAGTTTCGCAACCAGGCAGGCCGTCACAGGATATGATGAGCTTTTGGGGTCTGTGAAGTACTCGGTGCATGTATCACCTGCTGACCTTGGACGTTCAGGATACAAATTTGAGACTCTGTGTTTGCTACCCAATATTTGGGCCGAAACACCTCGAGACTATATCGAGAATCGAGAGAACGAGATAGTCAACAATCACGCCCAATATTGTTCCGTCGTAAAAACAGGAATTGGTGACTCTACCTTGGTTCTTGGCGGAGAAGTCGACGCTGGTACGACTACTCCTTCCCTCTCTTTCAGTTCATCACTGACAGTCTCAGTGTGGGATTCCAAACCAGACGATGGGAGTCCGATCAACTGGGTGGAGTTGAAGACTACTGCGGACATTCGCAACGATAGGGATTTGGTTGCTTTCGAGCGGAAGCTCATGAAGTTTTGGATACAATCCTTTCTTCTCGGAGTACCAAAAATCATTGTTGGGTTCCGCACACAGGAGGGAATTTTGAAGAGAATCGAGGAGATCGATACAGCTTCGATTCCAGGGACGGTCAAGAAGCGAGGAAAGGGCACATGGGATGGGGACATATGCATTAATTTTGCATCGGCAATATTGAAGTGTAGGATTGATTCCATGTGATAAAGACTTTTACTGATAGAAAACAGTTCTGAGGACCACTATTACTGGGCAGGGTGTCTGGCGTATTAGGAGAAAAGAGCGGTCATCTGCTATTGAGGTCTTCAAGTTTGAGGAGACAGGGCATGGCGATATTCTCCCGGATGAGTTTATCAACTGGAGGATCAAGCTCATTGCGAGCCAAGGTGCGGAATCAACAGGAGTTGAGTCATCTGTTGATGCAGTCGATGCATCCATGGGAGCACCCGAGGTGCAATCACCATATGCTCCTAGATCTCCCGTATTCAACTTTTGAAGGCTCTTATGGTATGCAAAATACCTCGGAGCAACGACACCGAAAAAAAATTGTAGGATAGTGAATGTACAGTATCAAAGATGAATTTCTCGAGGGAGAATGCATTCGGGCACTTGCAGACACGTGACTTACTTCATTCTACGTTCGTCCGAACTTTGATCAACAGGACCGATTGCGCTTTGCATGGTTTACCGTGATTTTCCATGTTCGGAAAGCCAAAGCGGCGCGGATCCAATAAGATGATCAATATACCGATTTTGTTGAATGGGTGAGACACATGTTGACCGCCTACAACGTAAGATTACAACACTAATCTTTACGCCACAATCTGGGGCCCCTCACTTCTGAAAGAGTTACTTTGTCAGTCTCCGAAGTGATTATAATCAGAGGTGAGTCCCGAGGCACGATAATTGCTCGCAGCCCTTCGATAAGCAGCAATTGGCCCATATTGGCAATTGTCACACGAGCTCCTTCCTAAACGCGTTCTAGAACGAACATTGAACCGAGGCTTCCATAAAAAAGTCAACATCCCTCAACAACTCAAATGGGGGTAAAACCGAACCTCCCAGCTCGCCAAATCCTCAGAACAGTTCGACAATCGACTCTCGAGAGTAGAACCCGTCGATACTCATCCGCTTTGGCTGTCGAGATGGCACCAATCCACGATCCCTTCGCCAGCACGGCGCAGCTCACCTTGAACAGGACTGCATCCCCGTGAGTCACCCATGTCCCATCTCGAAATCCCAAAATACTTCAAGACCCAAAAGTATTTTGGTATCAGGGTGTACTTTGAAGTTTGAAAACGTATCATTGCTCATCAAGATTCCCTTGATGATTGTTTTGAGAGCTTGTGAATGCTTTGATGCTTTTGAGCAAGCGGACTTGCCAGCACCTCACTGACCATGTCACAGTCATCCAGATACCTCACACTCGATTGAAGTCAGAAAGGCGCTCCGCACTCATGGTCTTACCCCTCCGAATGTCGAAAGCCATGCTCTTCAAGCACAGCGATGTAAACAAGGTACTTCCCACTTTTGAGCGCTGCTGATGACGTCCAGGTCTCAAGCAATTGGCTTCCAAGACAACTCCGATCGAGAAATATATCTACTTGAGCAACTTGAGAAACCAAAACATCCACTTGTTCTATAGACTCGTGCTTGAGAACTTCACCGTGAGAACCGCCCAAATTTTGCGCTTTCACGTGACTATATTTCTGATGTCGAACGCAGACTGTCACTCCCTTGATCTATACTCCTGTTGTAGGCGAGGCTTGCTTGAAGTGGTCTGAGATATATCAACAGCCTGAAGGTATGATAGGGACCCAAAAGTCATGCTTTCATCTCAGCTACCTTCTACCTATTAAGCACTCGTACTGATTTCGACAGGACTATACATTTCGTATAAGGACCGTGGCCATATCGTCGATATTCTCCGAAACTGGGCTCAGCCTGAGGTCGAGATCACCGTCGTCACTGATGGCTCACGGATTCTTGGACTTGGTGATCTCGGTATCAACGGCATGGGGATTCCTGTGGGAAAGCTTGCTTTGTACACAGGATGTGCTGGAATTCATCCTGAACGTACCTTGCCCTTGACACTCGACCTGGGAACCAACAATGACAAGCTGCTGAAGGATCCTTTATATATGGGTGCCAAGACGAGAAAGGTGTCTGAGAAGGAAGAGCTTGAGTTTATGGATGAGTTGATGGCCGCTTTGAACACTGTCTGGCCTGGGTAAGCTCTGTCATCCGATCATCTTTTGAACTACTGACTCATCTCATTTAGTATCGTCGTTCAATTCGAGGACTTCAAGAACCCATTTCCAGCCCTCGAAAAGTACCAGCATAAGTATACCTGCTTCAATGACGACATCCAAGGCACTGGTGCGGTCATTCTTGCAGGTATCATCAGTGCACTCAAGGCAACCGGTGTTCCAGTCAAGGACCAACGCGCTGTCTTTATGGGAGCTGGGAGTGCTGGGGTTGGAGTTGCCAAGCAAATTGTTGAGTTCTTCATCAAGGAGGGCCTAACAGAAGATGAGGCTCGTCGATGCTTTTGGTTTGTGGACACGAAGGTATTTCCTTCCCTCTTCAAAGCCCCTTTCAATTACTCATCTCCCATTCCAGGGTCTCATCACCAATGATAGAGGAGATAAGCTCGCCCAACATAAAGTATACTTCTCCCGGGATGACAACAATGGTCAACAGTTCAAGTCTTTGCCCGAGGTCATCGAGTATGTCAAGCCAACTATTCTGATGGGTCTGTCCACGATTCGTGGTATCTTCAACGAACCGATTATCAAGAAGATGGCAGCATTAAACAAGCATCCTATTATCTTCCCCTTGTCCAATCCATCAAGCAACTCCGAGTGCACATTCGAGGAGGCTATGAAGTGGACCAATGGTAAGGCCATCTTTGCCAGTGGCAGCCCATTCCCGCCTTATCTCCATGGCGACAAAGTAATGCATGCCAGCCAAGGAAAGTGAGTGTAACGCCCTATAGATTCTCGTGTTTCAATGCTGACCTCTAAAGTAACATGTATGTCTTCCCTGGTATTGGTCTCGGATCGATTTTGTGTAAGGCGGCACATATCAGCCAGGAGATGGTAAGCTTGCTCTTGCATGTTACCCGCATCAACACTCACGCCATACAGATATATGCATCAGCCGTTGCTCTCAGCACAGCAATCAACACGAATGAGATCAACGCTGGCCGACTTTACCCCGAACTGGAGCGAATTCGGGAAGTCAGCGTAATCGTCGCCCGAGAAGTCATTCGTGAAGCCCAACGTCAAGGTCTCGACCGCGAGAAGGCTATTCGAGCCTTGAACGATCATGACCTTGATGATTGGATCCGCCACAGAATGTACGACCCAACAAAGGGAGACCGCATGCACGAGGAGCTCGAGGCCTTGCCTTTGCGAATGCGCAACGCTACACTCACCGAAAATTCGCCATCCAAACTTTGATAGGACAAATCACTAAATTTGTCGCCCGTGTACACTAATTAAGGCAAAGCCAGAACATGAGCTGAGAGGAGATGAGATATCAGAGGACTTGCAATGCGGGCTATAGAGAAAAGGGATTGCGTGGTTATCTTTGCTTTCATTCAAGAGACGCCAATAGATTGCTTGAGATCTCTCAAGAGAGATGGGTTATAAAGATGCTCTGCTCGCGCTAAAGATGAGGATAAATACAAATCGGTTCCACCTTTGCGCCTTCTTTCCTACTACTCGTGCCAATAATCCTCCTCGTCTTCTGTTTGAAATCTTCTGCTAACGGGAAGTAGTCTCTCCCTTCTATCGCCAGCTTTAGGTAAAGCTAGATGGTCTTTCTCTCTTTGTTCCAGCAGCGACTCGGCAGCCATGGCTCGCACAATGTCCGGGTCCACCCCTGCTACCGAGTACTCACCATCTCCTTTCTGAATAATGCAAAAATCTTCTCCGTTTCTTGCGCACCGCGCACACTTTTTCAGCTCTGCTTCCTCCTTGCCCTCAACAAGCTTTAGTCTCAAAGCCCGAAATTCGGCTGAGAGTGTCGGAGATGGAACAGGCATTTGGTAGAGTGAGGATAAGGAACAGCGGAGGCCGAGGATGTGGCATTGCAGGCAGGGATCTTCGGGCACGGAGAGCGTGAGAGGTCGTGGTGCTTTGGCTTGTGTGGGAGCGTGGGGTGGTGTGTCAGGGTTAGATTTGCTGTTGTATGCGATAGTTGGGATTAGAATTGTGAGGATTGGGCGAAGTTTGCGTGCCATAATATTGTCTTGATTCCTTCGAGGTGCCCGAAATATTTTTGGATGGTGATGTGGAGTTTGTGGTTTCTTATGATAGTATGATGTGGGTGTCAAGTGTAAGTAGGAATGTAGGAGACACCATAATGGGCAAACGGGTATTGAAAGACTTGAAGGGGATTCGAGATAATGCCTCTTGTTTCGAGGAAGGCGAAATGAAGAGAAAGTTGAAAGGAGACAAAGACTGAGACAAAAATATCTTGAAGACGATGTGGGAGGAGCTTTGGGCGAGGCAAAGAAGGTGACAAAGGACTCGTTTGGTCTTTGAGACATCAAGACTTTGTTATATCCATGAAAGAGCCAGGACCTGCGAAGTACTGCTATCCTCATGTCTATCACTGGCGGAATATCTCTCGGTGAGGCATGATAGCTTCTATCCTCATAAAAGCGGTGTCTGTCCCTCCAATTCCAGTAGAATTCCTCGGCTCTGATCTCCAGACGGCATTTCTCCAGCGTCCCTGTTAGATCGACTGGGCAACCCATATATATTTAAATGATCAGATTTCTCTCAAATATTCACCTCGGTAAGGCGGAAAAGGTTCCTGGTCGATTCCTGATTATCAATGTTTCTAATGATCGATAGCCCTTTTCAAAAGTCCCGCCAGCGAGCTGCTTCTGCACCTCAGGGGTTTTCTAGAGGCCTCCCAGGGTGTACGATATTTATCATACGGGGAATGCTCGAGCCTTTGGTGTTCCTTTTTACTTTTTAGTCAGTCTTCTTTCTTGAAGATATATTCCTTTCCTTTTTTGGTTGTTTTGCAGCGATTGTTGATAACCGAGATTCCGCTAAGCGAGGGAAAGGGGAAGTTGTTGGTATTGTTTTTGCGTGAAGGTGGGAAAGGTGAGGTTTTGCTATTACCGTCTATACCTGTCCGAAGTACGAGGAGATAATGTTGTTGTCAAGGTCACTTTGAAGTCCTATCTTCTAGATCTAAGACTTTTTGACTCCAAAATTGATTGAATATCAAGAACTGACTTTTGAGTTGATATCATAGCTCTGTAGTAGACGTCTAGAATAAACCAAAAATGTCAAGCAAATCTCAAGTATTCTAGAAGATGGGTCTCATAGTGACCAAATTTGACTTGCTGAGTCTTGCCATGTCCTGTCACGTGATCACCTCACATGACTAGCCTTGCTGACTATAGCCTTACTTAAGGAGTCTCGCCCCTTCAACCTCTTCTCTCGTTAGCTTCAGCTCTTCACATTATATAGATGCAGTCTATTCAATTTTCCCATTGCAAAGCTGTCTCCCGTAACATGTCCCCACCTCCAATCTGCCACAACAAATTCACATTCCTGTCACTTCTAAAGCTTCACCGGCTTGTTTCTACTCTTCGTGGCTTGAGATCTACCTCTTCCCAGATTTCATCACTTTGGCCCTGTGGCTTGTTTCAGGTTTCTGCCATTTCTTAAGGATGACCGCTTTCAACGTGTCACTTGTGACTGGTTTCTGCTTCTGCTGCTCCACAGACTGGTTCACCACCTTACCTTGTCCCTCGTGGCTCGTGATCTCCTGCTAGTATACATACCGCTGTCTCCACCACATTGTGTCTATTAATCGTTGTTATAGTCCTGGCTTTTGCTGGGAGAGACCACTTTCAATCTGTCACTCGTGACTGATTTCTGCTTTTACATGACCCACTTACCACTTTGTTCTGCTCCTCGCGACATTTGGGTTCTGCTATTCACTTCATTTTGTCGCTCTCTCATTGCCATAGCATAGCATGCGATCACATGGTACTGGAAGCATTCGCAAATCCATAGCTTCATTATGGCGCACAAATTAAAGGATTTAATGAGACTATAACTGAAGTGATAAACTCAAAGCACCATCAACACACTCTCATTCCCCAAGACTCTACCAATTCTGAACAACCCTTCTGCAAGCATTAAAGCCAAACATCTAGAGATCGGCATCACCGTGCCCATTCACATCGTGGAAGCCCACGATGTTGGCTTGGGCATCGAGCTCGAGCTTCTTCTTGGCAATAGAAGCACGCATGGGGTTCTTGGCGTGGAAGATCTCGTCAAGTTCCTCGAGCTGTGGATAAGATTAGTCTCAGTAGATCATAAAGAGAAGGGATAAGGCTGAACTTACAGTGCGGTTCTTGGTCTCTGGAGCAAACATGTAGATAAGGCCTGCCTGAATGAAACACCAGACGATGAACACGATGTAGGTCTTCCAGGCGATGTTCGCCAGAGCGACTGGGAAGCCGAACTGGTTGACAAGGGTACCGATTGTGACGAACATGTTTGAGAACGCCATTCCCTTGGCACGCATCTCGAATGAGAGGACCTCAACAGGGTAAAGGGCTTGCAACGGGGTCCATCCAAAAGAGTAAACTGCTTGGAAGATGTAGATGAAGGCCACAGTCGCAGCCGATGATGCCTTGGACCCAGTGGATGCTTGAACACCAGATGCAGCGGTCACAGCAATCCAGCAAATGGCACAGCCAAAGTTGACCCATATCAAGAGAGGTCGTCGACCGAATGAGTCAACAAACATGGAACCAATGGTAGAAATGACAATCTGGACGGCGTTCATGATCACGAAGAGATGGCTTTGTTCATTGTGGTCTTTGATGCCGGCGGTATCAAGAACACCGCTAAGGAAATAAGAGACAACGCCTGTAAGGAAGGGTCAGCATCGTAGTTCCGAGGTTGTGCTATATCTTGAGAAGACTTACCATTTCCACACCATTGACCGAACAAAGCGACAAAGCAGTTGGATCCCAGGCGGTAGATGGAGGCTCTGTCTCTGAACAGCGCACGATAGTCCCACCAACGCTTGTCGGCGCCGTCCAGCTCCAAGTGAGTCTCGTATTCCGACATCTGAAGTCTCACCCACTCGCTTTCAGGATTGCCGTTTCCGTGGTATTTGGTCAAGAAAGCCTTGGCCTTGTCCATCTTTCCATTTGTGTAGAGCCAACGTGGGGATTCAGGAAGAAGCCAAACGAAAACGAAAATGAGACCTGGGAACATCATTTGCATCCAGATTGGAAGGACCCAGGAGATTTTTCCGGCCATGTTCAAGCTGCCAGAGGAAGTTCCACTTGCAACGATAGCTCCGACCGGCCTAAATTGCGAGTCAGTAACAGAGGGAGATTAGATGACAGAAGGAGCTTTACCAGAAGACGTTGTACAAAGCCGTGACTCTGCCTCGATAGGCTGGGTGGCTGACTTCGACGACGTAGGTGGGTCCTGCCGTAGACACAAGAGAAACACCCATACCCATGAAGAATCGTCCGCCCATGAATTGGTTGACGCTGCCGTTGTTCGCCGAGGTGGCTTGGATGATGACTCCGATAATGATGATAGTAGCTCCAATGAACATACCCGCTCGTCTGCCCCAAGTGTCGAGTGCGGGGCCGATGAAGGGAATCGCCACAACACCACCAATTTGGGCCATGGAACTGACGATACCGGCTTTGATGCCCACATTGCTGACGGAAAAGAACGAGATGAATGCCGGGTTGTTGAGAAGATTCCCGAACATAGAGGAGTCGAAGCCGTTGGAGGTCGAACAGAAGAAGCCAACTAGAGAGATGAGGTATAGATTAATGGCGATCAAGTTCCATGGCATCGGTGGCTCCTTGAGCATAGCCTGCTGGTAGGCCTCGTCACCCTGGACAACTTTGCTCGTGATAACTTCATGCTTATCAGGCTCGTGATGCTCATGGACAACACCAATGTTCTTCTCCGAGACGTCTGTCATCTTGTCCAATCAGGAGAAAATAGCAGTTATAGTAATTGGAAGTTCGAAGGAGCAAAATCCTTGAGAAAAGAACGAAGTGATGGAGAATGAAATATGTTCAACTGGGGGGAAACTGGCCTTCTTATTAGGCCTTGCCTAAGGAGGTCTCATGCCATATCGGCCAAGGGCATGGGCTGTTTGATCTCATTACATTATTTGAAAATGCAGACGAGCGACATACAACAGGCCTACAGGCAGAACGAGCCTGCTAAACTATTGGCTAATGCGCTTGCAACGATTCGGAGTCCGTTCCAGGGGTAAATCTGGGGTTGGAGCGTTGGCGTGCTTTTTTTCGTGCGGCACAAGGCGGAGGGTGAGCTTCCGAGTTTCCACTTTCAGAATGGAGGGGCTCCCAAAACTTGAGGACCGTTGGGCACTCCTGTCGAACTACTTGCTGTCATTCGAGTCTCGACCTTGAAGAAAGGTGCTCTTCGACGAATAATGATCAATTGACAGATTCCCCTTACAGCAAGCGCGAGCCACCTACCGGTCCAATCGCGCTGTGCCTTTACCTGACTGCCGAGGATTGATAGTCGAAGAGCAAGGAATTCATGCCAATTCCACCCGTTCTATGCTCTTATCACTCGGGCCGAAGTGCTCGAAAGAGACAGACGAGGAAACTAACGTGGTCTAATGTTTCGTCTCGAATTGAGGATCTCCTCGACGGGTGGTCCGATGCAGATTTAGTACCCTGGTAGCTGCGGCTCGTGAGAACAAAGAAGTAAGGAAAATCAAACAATCTGGAGAAAAATTGGAGCACAATGTCAGCCATTTCTTGGTCCCTTCTAGTGTCCCGGTATGGCGGTGCGTCAGCCGTAACCTTACGCCTCTCAGAGTGCTACCGCAATCACAGGCGCGCGGCAACCAACCCGCCAAGGACCTCGCCACAAAATATGAACCCAATCTTGTGTCATTGGAGCCAAGTACTTGTACAGGAGATACGGGCCGTTCGCGAATCGTCTCGCGAGAGGGCTTGGGAGCCTCAAAAGCCATGACCCAAGCTTATTGGTGGAATTTGACTTCGGTCCTTAAAAGAGGGAACAGACAGGAGTAGGATGCTGTTGACTGGAACATTTTCTAGAGCAGAATGTGACCGACAACGGAGTCCGTGGGGATAGCTCGAGCCTGATTGTCGAAGCATGGGTGTTCGTTTGGAAAATTTCACGAGAGATATCGGCTCGGGCAATACTGCAGGCACTGGATGAACCACTCGACCAGATTTGAAAATAGATGCATAACACATTGCCATTCGCCTGCAGTAAACATGGTACCGGCTCTGCGACCTAATGTGTTTCGAGCTAAGTGGCCAGGGTTCGTCGAATGGTTAGACATCGTTGGCGAAGCTCAGGAGCGCTGGGTCGTCTTACCTCTTCCGGCGGGCACGCCCATAGCCAACCCGATCAGATTGAAGACAAAATTATTTGGAATCAGGAAGAGTTTGGAGTCACGAACCTCAAATGAGTCTTTGGTTCTCTATACTATGACCTTCGATCGTATTCATGGACCAGGTATAATACCACGCGTAATATTTACTTGGCTCAGATATCTGGAACAACGTGAGAATTTAGGAGTCCAAGAAGGCTTGTGAACATTGAGATATCTGTAGGACGGCAACACGGACTCTCACAGAGCACGTGAAACGGGTTGGTTTTCAATTTCGAGGGTGCGGCAATCTTGCTCACATTCCCGCGAAAGTCTATTTGAGTGACGGATCTAGACGACATCTTCAAGCTGCTTCAGCTGACTTCTGCAAATGGGTATCATGTGCAACCTGACCCGAAAAAACTGCTTCCGCCGTATTCACGAGCAACAGGGATGTCTCGTCCCATTAATCCATACGAACAGATTGTTGGGATCAACTCCTGATGGCCATGTTCTAGACTAGCTTTGCCTTCTCCACCGAGTCCTTTTTCTTAGCCAGCGCATCTCGGAAAACATTGGCTGAACTGTATCGTGGCAGCGCCCTCGCAACTTCGTCCCGTATCTGCCTCTCCTTTGAATATTCCGACACGAGTCTAACTCGTTTGGCGTTTGGAACTTCAGCACCATATTCGCTAAAATTTGTCACGGCTCCATCGGGTGACATTACTGAGTTGGCAGGATCGCTGAGGTCAAAGCCATACTTGCGTTCAGTACGTGGTATAGGAGTTGTTGTGATCAGATTCATTTCATCTGAGTTGTCGTCCTCGGCGTCTGCATCTCTGGAAGCGGTTCTAAACAAATCACTCCCGCTGACCGACAGAATGCTCGTAGCCCGTCCACGGTCTCTTGTCATGACAATGTCTTTCTTCATCTCATCAGAGGTGTAGAAATGTGAGTTCGATTTGCTGAGAAATTCCAGAATTTGTCTCCGCTTCGATGGCTCTTTCCGTCGCAGATGTCGATCGAGATTAAAGTATGGGGACATTGTTGTGTCCGGAAACTCCTTCGCGGCTCTCTGCTCCCACTTGCGCAACTCCCCTGGTTGAGCAGTCGAGGCCTTTCCAATGATTTCTATCGGTTCTTCATCGTAGTCACGCTGCTTCCAGAACCGGATTATTCTCTGGCAACCAGCCTTCAGCTCCTTCGCCTCCGACAAAGGCTCTGTGAACCACGAGTGACCGAGCGCTTGCTTGGCAGACATCCGTTGTTGGTCATTGTGAGTCAGAAGCCGACGAAGAAAGTCCAAAGCTCTCGGATTCATTCTCCGCCACTCTTCTCTAGCATGAAAATCTAGGCCAAGAAAGCGCTCTGTGATCTCGATTTGACTGAGATGTGAAAGCTCACGGCGAGGGATTACAGACGATCCTGCGAGCATGCAAGCGGTGAGAACGCCGAGAGACCACATATCTGCTGCTGTCGTATATCCTGCTTTCGGTTGTTCGCCCGAGGCCACTTCCCTGCTATTCGGTCAGAAGTTTCAGGAGGAGGATACCTCGTACTCACGGAGCAGTGAACCCCTCAGTTCCTACTTTCGAAAGAAGTCTACCAGTCTTTCCTGGAACGAGATTTGCGTAGCCAAAATCGGTCAGTACAACACGGCTTCCGAATCCAGTCTGCATAATCAGTACGTTCTCCGGCTTTATGTCTCTGTGGATAACTCCTCGCGCGTGCATGTAAGAGATAGCGGAAACGAGCTGAAAAGCAATGACACGGCTATGAAGATCATCAAGGCAACCTCCATGCGATTCAATGTGTGAAAAAAGGTCGCCGCCAGGTGCGAGGTCGGTGAAGATGTACCTGCAACCAGTCAGTCCTGCTCTCGAAAGACCATGGTTCATACTTACACCCTGTCGTTCGACCAGAAGGCTTTCCGAAGAGTGATGATTTGTGGCTAAGGCGTGTCAGCTAGGAATAGTAGTGATGTGTTTTGAGGCGTACATGGCCGAGTTCTGAAAGTATTTTGATCTCACGCTTGACCCGAGTCACCTCTTCTCTGAGACATTGGGTATAGGCCAACAACTCTTCACCAGAGCCGTCAGGTTCGTAATATTCAGCACGTGATCGTGCCGCTGCCTGAAGGTCGATAATCTTACAAGCCAGCTGCTTGGAAGTTGCGACCTCCTTGGCTAAGTAAACTGCACCAGAAATACCTCTGCCTAGAAGTCGCTGGGAGACTTCGTAGCGGTCACTGAAGTGCTGAACCGTTGTCAGCAAAATCCTCGATCCCAGACATGACACGCACCTCGATATCAGCAACTTTGCCATGCTCCCAGAGAAGGGTTCTATAGATTGGTTGTTTGAAGCGGAAACGCCAGCTTGGCTGGATCTCGATGATATCGCCATTACTAAGCAGATAGCCTTTCTTCTCCATCCCAATCTTGCCGATGCATACACCGTTGATCCAAGTACCATTTGTTGACTGCAGATCTTCACAGTAGATGAGGGGCTGACATGGACTTTCCTTGTCCTGAATAGACTCGTAGATGATGGAATAAATCCGGAAGTGCTGCTTTGAAACATGTGGACTTGAGATTGTGATTATGCTGTGTATGTTTAACACCTTGACTTCTGTTCACAGAAAGGACAACCTACTCTTCGCCCGTGGGCTCTCTTCCGACTCGGATCTCTCTGGCATCGTATATCCGGTACTCGTTATCTCGCTCGCCTTCTTCATCGGTCAAGAACTCTAGACTACCAAAGGACTCGATATAAAGGTGATCTACCTCCTCGTCCTCCTCAGGAAACTCCTCGTGAAACTCCTCGTCAGCAAGGATCTCTGCGGTATTGGGACTCATGATTAGTTCAGTGTGTTAGTCGGTATTAATTAAGTGTGTAGCATTTGCAGTGAGTATCCGTTTGGGTACTGGCCACCCAATCTTATTGATTTTCCCGATCTGTGAACTTGGTGGTAGATTGGTGAAGAGGACGGTTTGAGAGACGCGTTTTTGAAGCGGCGTCGGGCTCTCGAAAAAGCGGCGCTATGCTTTCTGGCTTACACGTGATTGTTGCCGAGCCGCTAGTGCTCGCACACATAATTCTGGAATTCGCTCGTCAATTTCTTCCTCTCCTCATCACAATCAATCTCAAAATCGAAGCACAACTTTGACGAGTAAGACACCAATGCATTGCTTAATCATTTCAATCGAAGACTAACTTGTTATCAGTGAGAGCGAAGTGGAGAAAGAAGCGCGTTAGGCGCCTCAAGAGAAAGCGCCGCAAGACTCGTGCCAGATCGTAAGTCCCCTCATCTTTGACCAACGCAGGCTGCAATGCCTAACACCCCTTACAGCAAGTAAACAACTCACAACACTCCGATCTCGATCACTCTTACCTCTCGATACGTACCGCCATGACGATGTAACCCTCACATTTGCGCCATCTCCCGCATCAACGTCTACGCCTTTTTCAGCATTCCAGATCACACTCACAGTTTGGGACTACCATTCCGTACAATGACAGCTGGATGTTCAAGGATAGAACAGAATGATGACGCGCATCTTCGACCTTTGGTGGATGGATTGGAAGGAAGCAGGATCGGTCAACACAGAATTGCATTGCATCGTCGGGTTGTCAATTGAGGGTTTATGAACAAGGGAGCGATAGTGGGAAAGCTGCCGCAGATGCTGAGACACCATCGACTTCAATTGCAGAACTGAATTAAGAAAAGAAGTTTGCCTTCATAGCTATTGTTTCTTTGCTTGACATTGAACGTGTGAATTCTTCGATACAGTTAACCCTTCCCACTCCAATACATGGCTTCTCACTCTATAATAAGGTCTAATACATACACCAAGCTTCGAATCGACGATCAGCTTCATGTTGCTTCAAGTCACCTTCAACTCCACTAATTTCCTCTTCGTTGCATGTGGTGCTGTTGAAGCTGTTCCCCCGCTTTTAGCGAAACGTCGGCGAAAAACTCGCTGAGACCCCGACATTCAAAGATATTTTTTTTTTGAGCATAAGGGTCCTTACGGCCAGCATTCTCAAGAGCTCTTTCTAAATCATGCAAAGATGGCAGACAAGGCAGACGGCAAGAAGCGCAAGAGAGACAAAGATGGGTCTTCGAAGCCCAGCAAAAGAGTTGCAATTGAAGGTGACAAGCAACTGAAAATATCTCTACAGGAATCTGGGAAGTGGGCTCCTGTTATAGGTAAGAAAACATTTCAATACCATGTATGCTATGAATTGCATTCGATCTCTAATACATGATAGCCTCGACTCCCGGCCTCATAATCCCTCCATCGACTAAATTACAAGTCTACTCAAAAGGACGCAGAAACGCACCCCAAAGACCAGGACTCAGCGGATCCATCGCAACGAAAGAATTCCTCCTCCACTCCTCCGAGCACCCCAAGCTCGACTACACCGGCCGCGAAGAAGAAGCTGGCGGCTCGGACCAGCTGCTGAAACACTATGTGGGCGTCTACGATTCGGAGAGTGGGAAGATGGAAGTTGTGGAGGCGAGGAAGATGGTTGTGAGGGGTGTGGTGAGGTCACAGATGGCTGCCGTCGAAGACGAAATATCGACCGCACGTCAACTCTTCCCTTCTTATTGCGCTGTTACTGATTTATATTGTATAGAATTTCCGCGAGCAGCGAAATGTATTAGGCCAAACCTTCGGCACCAAAAAGGCAAAGAAAGCCCTCGCCTCCGTGACCGAAAACGCCATCTCCCCAGACAAATCCCTCCGCACCCCAGGCGCAAAACTCGACTCCGCATCCGCAGCCATGATCGCCAGCATGGCAGCCGCCACATCCGCCATCTCCACGAAAGAAGAACTCGCAGCACAAATTGACGCCGCGAAGCCTCGCCCTAAAGGCAATTTCGAGGCTGAGCATGTAAATGAGGTGTATACTACGAATAACTTGATTGGGAAAGAGACCATGGACTTGGTCCCTGTGCTGGAGTGGCAGAAGGCGATTAAGGAGAAGAAGGAGATTGTGACGAGTTCAAGATATGTGAGTGGTAGGATTGTGAGTACGGGGGGGAAGACGGAGAAGTTGAAGATTCTCAGATACATGTTGTTGCTTATTGAGATGTATAATGCTGCGACTAAGAAGCGAGATACGAGGATGCTTCCTAGTCGCGGGGTGCTGGCGAAGATTTTGGGCGGCATGAGTGAAGCGGTGCTGGAGAATGCGAAGAGGAAGTTCACGACTGCGGGGACGATGAGTAAGTTCCAGCAGGACTCGCTGTTGTGCCATTTGTGCGCTATGGCTTGTCTGGTGGATAATTATGTGGTTGATATGTGGGATTTGAAGGAGGATATGAAGCTCGAGACGGCGGATATCTCGAAGTATTTCAGTGAGATTGGGGCGAAGATTGTGGCTTGTCCGGAGGATGAGAGGAAGAGGTTGGTGTTGGATAAGGCGGCGGCGAGTCAGAGGAAGTTTGCTAAGTTGAAGATTCCGTTGGAGTTTCCCAAGATCTCTGCGGGAAGGAGGAGAAAGTAGGCTCGTGATTGATGATTGGGACGTGAAAAAGAATGAATAGCTCCTTTATTGCAACTTTTTGAAGTATATGTGATATGGAGTGATTGAACGAAACGTCAACTCTGAGAAAGACTGACATGAGTGACTTCCATTTTTGGAAGTTGCATGGTTGCAGTTAAACAAGGTGGTATACATTGAGGCAGAAAACAATTGAGTGTTTGGTGCTACTTCTATACATTGCAGACACTTCCGTAGCTGTAACTTACATTAAGCTACGTGTTCCTATCGATTTTGGAATTTTCATAGCTGTAACTTACATTGAGATAAATGTTCCTATCAAATTTGGAAGAAATTCACATGAAGCTGGAGTAATAGACGCCCTTATCTCACTTGAACCAGAAAATAAAGGAGCAAATGCTATTTTATCAGTAGCAGGACTCATCAAGAAGCACTCTACACATCTCGAGAAAAGTAAAGATTCTCCCTGTTAGATGAAAGGTAGTGGATAAGTCTTATATGTACACATGAAAGACAGTGACGCTGTCATTGCAGGATCCCGCGGCCTCCAGTAGCCAAAGTCAATTCGAGGGATGAGCAAATTAAACACTGCAGGGCGAGTACTTCTACAGCAAGAGCATCATACAAAAATAAAACCTATTCGCTGAGTATTTTGAACTCGGAGCTCCCGGCTCTAAACTTTCCTGGTTCCGTATGGTTGACGAACTTGGCATGTGGTACGAAGAAGAATACGCAGCCGAGTTTCCTCCTCTTTTCCACACTCTCAAACGCCGACCGAATCCAATAAGAACGGCTGTGGCGTTTCTGAACACGCAAATCAGAGTTCTCAGCCACCGCATGGTGCTCTTTAGTCAAATATCCCGCATCATCTCATACGCCTCGGACTCGCACCCCGCCGTACGATAATGTTATGAAGCTGAACAAGTTTCTCATAACCAGCAGTCCACTTGAACCTCCCAAAGTAGAACTGAAGATGCCTGTCACATGCAGCAGGTATCACCCAACAAAACAAGAAGCATACCTCGAGAGCCTGTTGTCTTGGTCTTGGCGGTATCCAGAGTGCTCATCGCATGGCTCACCGCTAAAATGGTACATTTTGCGTGAGATAAGATCGGGATCCCAGCACCGGACCTCATACAAGCACCGCTGAGCATCAACAAATCCTGCCAGCACGGCAGGTGTTGGCCTGAACCGCGTTGCCAAGAGCACGCGCAAGAAATTGGCACAGCCTTACGAGCTTCGTCATTTCAACCAAATATCAAGATCCAAGCAGATAGATGAACCGTGAAGAAGGTAGGAGAAAAAGCCTCGGGCCCCGGAACAGCAACAAGTCCCCTAATCAGCCTCGCGGCGACCCAAACCAGCTGAGCGTCTCACTGAATCCTACCGTGGACCCTGCGCATCTCGCAGGGAATCTTCATGCTGTCGCTGCAAGCACTCGACGAACACCCAATTAACGCCCCAGCATCATCACCTTGCCGTTCACCAGCCCAAGCCGGTTTGGGGAAGATGTGGGCTCATCCACGCATTCTATTCGCCCTTGGCACGCTGCACCTCAGCCTTCGAAAGTGCGTAAGTAGTGAGTGAGTACAAGTAGTAATGCGTATTCTGTAGCACCGATCGCTTGCTTTTATTTAAAACAGTCTCCCGCCCCTTCTCGTCTGACGCTTTATTCTACCCACTGCCATCTACCCCCCATCTTCAACCTCATCAACTATCAGTACACAACCGCTTCTCTGTATATACAGAATACATATTATCAATATGCCTGCCCAAGAACAGCCCCAAGCTCAGCAGATGGAGGTCCCCTCCCAGGTGACCATCGCTCAACAGCCCGTAAGCCGCAGACTGCCAATTCAAGCCTCAATGGGCAGCCGACTGACAGAATTGCAGAAGCCTGTTGAGGAGATGACCATGCGCGGCGGTGGAGAGGGAGAAGGAGCCTGCTTGGGTATCTGCGCTGGCCTGTAAGCTCAACTCCCAGCCTCATCTGATCATTAGCTAATATCCAACAGTGCCTGCTTCGAGTGCCTGAACTGCTGCTGCTAGATGCACAGCACCGCAACGGCTCCCATGTGATGAATGAGCGACGGATTGGCAGGAATGTTATACCCCGGGGAAGCAATCCTTTGCTACGTAGGAAGACGAGTGTTTTGACATTGAGTATTGATATTTTGGGATGGATATAATGGGTGGAAGTCAAGACGACATCGATGCTGTATTCGCTACACGCAAGCAAACATTCCATTTGTCAACTTGTCTAATGAATGAAGCTACATGATCTTTACACTGGTTATAACATCGAGCAAGTGATCAAATTGACCGACTCCGCCCAATCCCGATTCCCAAGGTAGTCCTCGTTCTTCCCTTTCTTTGCCCGAATGGATTCCTTGTTGTCGTTCCTATCGTTCATAGAACTACTCTCTGATATATTCGATGTAAAAAGAGATTCATTTCCTTCGAACTTGTTGGACGTATGTTCTTCAGTTCTCAGATCAAAAAAATAAATTACTCGTTCCACATCAATCCCTTCAACTTGTGGATCCTATTCATACAATGGCCCAAGATCTGCAGCATATCTCAGCCATGCTTTTGAGTTGTTCATAATGAAGCATGTATTAATTGAGTTGTTTTAAATATTTATATTTCTCGAACGCCTCGAGTGATACGTTTCTCAAATGGACATTTATCCACACACTTGTCGAGACGTCCGATTAAGCTTCGTATGTCACCGATTCCTTTACCGAACCTGCCTCCACAGAACTCTTTACCGTTGAAAAGACACGGGCTTCAACAGTTGTTCCCATCTATACAGCCCCTCGTGGCCTTACCTCTCTTCCTGCCTTCAATATGGCCGCCCCTCACTTTCTGCCATGGTGTCATCCATCTCACCATCTCCTCCACTGAATCCTTTATGTAATCCACTCATATGTACTACCTCTCGTGTCTTCCACGCGGTCTCTCGTCCCTTCAATTTTAACGATCTACCACACGTGCCTATAGGTCGAGCTCCACCAAATCGTATACCGAGTTCAAAATCCTAGCCACTCATAGCAGTAATACCTCATATCCCCAAAAACGTATCCGGCAACAAAAAGAACATCGACCTAATCGTCTCTACCAACATATATACCCTCGACACCACATACATCCCAGCCAAAAGTATCCCAAAACGCGGAAAAATCCTCTCCTCAACAGCCATCACCACTCGACTCTTCCAATCTCTCCTCCTCTTCTGATCTCTAATCTCCTCCACGGCAATTAACCACCAACCCCTCGCACCATACAATAACGGCACAACCGCCGTATACACCGCTGCTCCCCTCCACATCTCCCTCTCCACCTCACTCGGAAAAGCAAACTCCCACGCCGCGCAATGCACCAGCCCAAACAAACACCCGCATGCCACACCGCCAGCCCATCCCCACAAGCCGCCATTCAGCGTCTCATACTCATCATCAGCAAATGTCGAATGCAGCGCGTGTTCAGGAATCGTGTACGAGAACCCGGTAAACAGACCTCCAAGATTCGCCGGTCCCCGTCGCGCTAGAATCATCATCTCTTCTCTCGTCGGGTACCGCGCTGCATCAATGAAGAACGGCGTCTTTACATCTTGCGGTTTATCCCAGTATAAAAGATAAGTAAGGAATGCTAAGAGAGCAAAAGCCACAGTCGCAATCTCAATCTGTGAGCAAGGTAATCCCTCGCGCCAGCGGATGACTAGCTGGATGGCTTGCCATCCGGAATGTAAGATTGCGAGGATCTTGATGAGGAAGTCGGATTTGCCTTTGTCTTCGATGTCGGAGGCTGGGATGGATGGGAGGGAGGTGATAAGGCCCAGTTCGTGGGCGCGGAGGAGTTGTGGGCCGTCGAGTGCCCATTTGGAACCGTTGAAGCGGACGAGGTTGATATGGAGGTCGATGATGGTGTAGGTTGAGTAGCCGATTTCTTGGGAGGTGAGGATTTTGTGTTTGAGGTCTGCTAGAATCTCTTGAACCATGAGATGATTGGGGCCTGGTAGGTTTGGGAGGTTCCTCAAGCGGCGGGTGATGATCTTGCGGAGAATTGCTTCTCTGCCTTTCGGTGGTTTTTGTTTCTTATGGGTGGGTGTTTTCGTCCTATGTGGTAACGCGAGACCCTTTTCACAGTCGACTGTTGATGGAATGGGAGCTGCGCTGTTTTCGATAGTACTTATGCTTGCTCCTTTCGGCGGAGCCTGTGCTGTATCCAAACTCACCCTCTGCACTGTGTCCTTCACATGATGTTCCGGCGAGAGGAGAGTCACGGTCTGTTCAAGCTCCCTCATATCCTGCGGGTGCTCCGTCCCATCCCCAGCAAAAATAGCAGTAGGTTGAGTTTCCTCCTCTTCTTTTATCCCATTAAATCTCAACACAAAACCCCCCATATTCGCCAAAAAGGTATGCATCCTACTCCACTCCACCACCTCCTCTTCCTCTCTCCCCTCTTTCCTCGTGCTTGCTCTTTGGATCTCTTTTCTCCTCTCCATCCTCTCACTCAACGCCCTCACACACGCCACCTCCCCAAAAGCTTTCATCAGCAAAAACTCCGGCGCCAGAAGCGTAAATACCATCATCAGCACCGGCTTCATGAGTGCCGCCCATTGCCATTTCTTCCCTTTATCATCTGTAGTCTTGGCTGGGACATTAGGGTGCTGTACGGACCAGGTGCAGAGGACGATAGTCCCGAGACAGGAGGATAGGATGTCCAAGGTCCCGCGGGTGTTGGGGGAGGTGACGAAGGATACGACGTGGGGTGGGAGGGTGCAGATGGATGTGAAGTGGGACATGCTTCTCCAAATTAAAACGATAATGATGTATACGATAATATAGAAGACCGAACCAGGACTCAGCAGAAAAGAACTTAGCAAATCTCAATTCAATCTAAATAGGCAAAAGCATATATGAAAGCAAGCAAAAGAAAGCCCCGCCAAGGCAGCAAGGTGTACAGCCTCGCTGTCATAGGTACTCGGCCTACGAGCCGACCCAGATCCTGGCACCGGGGAAGCATTGCCACTTGTCGAGCCTGTTGAGGAAGGTTATGTTGGTTGGTGTTTCGGGTTCATGCAAAGAGTTGTGAGTATGGCAAGCTAGCCGAGAAGAAAGTGGCGCAGCCGGTCCCCTGCGAGGCGACCCTGGCGCTTAGAGAGGTGAGCGCTTTTGAGCCCGAAGAGTCTTATGGGTCTAGAATCTGTATTTGGTACCTTGTGAAAACAACTTCAAACGTGTGCTCGATAGTGCTATTTCCGCTAAGTTGCGAATTTCTGTTGCTCTAAAGCCAAGACCCATCCCCACTTCCTCCACCATCGATCCCGCTTACCAAAATGACACTAGTTTACAAGAATTCCCTCAGCAAAAAAAAGAATTGCAAAGAAGTCATGATTAAACGACGCCTCGACTTACTCACACAATCTTCATCTCGCCTTCCACTACCTTTTCTCCCAAATTTATCTTATTATCTCGCTGGCAACTGCTCTAGCGGGATATATATAGGCTTGCGTCTCCCTATCTCTAGACTTCTCCACTCTTGCACCGGTCTCAAGCGTTAACCAGGACCGCGGTAAGAGTCTTGCGGTTTGATGTTGTATCCAAACCATCTCCAGTGGCACTTTGGCAGTATAGTATGCATCAGTACAGTATGCATCAGTACAGTAACTTGTCGTCTGGCATTCTCTTTGAGGAGTATTGTCAAGAAAAGTACAGGTGGTTTCAAGGGTAGGATAAGAATGGCGACCTTTCTAAGGAAATCGAATGATGGTAAGAAATTCGATCGTCTCAAAAATCGACGACAGCAGGTAAACATTTGGATCTAGGCATACAAATTCGAGTCCTGAGTTCTGACCGCCTAGAAGACAAGTTGTAATCTAGTGGACTGGATCTGCCAGCACGAGATCTTATTCCTAAGGCGTTGAATCTCGTGGCGTACTCCCTCCTTGATCTCTTCTTGTCATTCAAATCCACTGTGTTGCGGAATTCAAAGTTACCACATTATCGTCCCGTTTGAGGTAGAATCTCGCGTATGGTTTGGATAGCTAGAGTGAATATACTCACACGGTCACTTCCGCCAGAAATCCTAGTCAAGGAAAGTTATTCACCGCTCATGTCTTTGGGAGTCCGCACCGCTTCTTCTTACTATTCTGCTACATCTACCTCCTCCCTTGCTCTCGAAGAATCCCTCACCGCCCGCTTACCATCGCTTAGCCCACAACCCAAGGAAAGAACCTCTGCTCACCCAAAACATTGCAAAAAGCACAAGAGATTAGAAAAAATTATACAAAATGGGTTGAAATTTGCGCCGCAAAGAGACGCTCACGGAGAGAACTAACAAAAGAACCTCCCCCGCGGGCAGCGGTGAGCCATGAGATGAGCACTCTGGATACTGCCAAGACCAAGACCAAGACAACAGGCTCCCGAGGTATGCTTCTTATTTTGTTAGGTGATATCTGCTGCATATAATAGGCATCTTCAGTTCTACTTTAGAAGGTTCAAGTGGATTACTAGTTATAAGAAACTTATTCAGCTTCATATTATTGTCGTATAGTTGGGTACGAGTCTGAGGCGTATGAGATATTACGGGATATTTAACTAAGGAGCGCTATATGATGGCTAAGAACTCTGATTTGCGTGTTCGGAAACGCCACAGCCGTTCTTATTGAATTCGGTCGGCGTTTGAGAGTGTAGAAAAGAGGAGGAAACTCGGCTACGTATTCTATCTCGTACCACGCGTTAAGTTCGTCTATTGTATAGAACCGCGCAAGTTTAGCGCCGGGAGTTCCGAATACAAAATATCTCAGCTGGTGTATATTTTATTTCTGTACAAGGCTCTTGCTGTTGAGTGCTCGCTCTACGGTATCTGATTTGCTTGTCTCTCGAATTGACTTCGACTTCTGGAGGCCGCGGGATCCTGCAATGACAGCAACATTGTCTTTAATGCGAGAATTGTCCAGTGCCTATCTCCTCATGAGAAGAACCGGTGATCCTCGATACTAACTGCAGCCTTCTTCTCAAACAGCTAAATTGTTTACCATCCGAGCTTCTTGCTATAAGAATCTAGAAGTTTGCTCACTAATACCTAAATATCTTAACGCTCATGAATACCTCAAGTCGAGAACATGGATATCTCGGATTACAAAATATCTACTCCCAGATTCTTGCTAAGTTGTTATCTAGATATTCCGCGAGCAAGACCTCGATTTCTTAAATAACATAAGGCAGGCGAGCTTTCCCTCACAAAGACCGGAAAGTACCCGGCTCAAGGAAAAACAATGACCTCACCGTCTCTACCACAAGATACACTCTCGCCAGCACATACCCCCCACCAAGCAACACGCCCAACCCCGGAAAAACATTATCCTCAACAACCGTCAAACAACCCCCCTTCCGCCCTCTCCTCCATTCCTCCCTCCTCACCCTCATAATCTCCAACCAGAAACCCCTCACACCAAACAGCACCGGCACCACACTCGTCACCACCGCCGCAACCCTCCACGTCTCTCTCTCAACGTTAGTCGGAAACCCCAGCCCCCAAGCCGCACAATGCACGAGTCCAAACAACATCCCACAACACGCGCCTCCAGCCCAACCCCAAGGCCCGCCCTCTAGTTCTTCGTCGTGTTCAAGTCGCGAGGATGAAGCATGCTCTGGTATCGAATACGAATAGCGGCTATTAAGGAACATGCGATCTAGATGCACTGGCCCCTTTCGTGCGAGCAGAAATATCTCGTCGCGGGTTGGATACCGTTGTGCATGGATGAGTGCTGGAGCCTTCACATCTTGCGGTTTATTCCAATATAGCAGGTATATACAGAATGCACACAGCGCGAATGCCATGGTCGTGATTTCGATTTGAGAGGAAGGGAGTCCTTCACCCCATCTCAATAGGAGTTGTATGATCTGCCATCCAGCATGCGCGATAGCGAGGAATTTAACCAAAAAGTCGCTTTTGCTCATGTCCTCTATCTCTTGAGCTGTAATGGAGGGAAGCTGGGATATAATTCCCATGTCAAGTGCTTGTATGATTTGCGGACCATCCAATGCCCAGTATGATCCATTCAAGCGGATGAGGTTATAGAGGATATTGAGGAGGGTGAAGGGTTGGAAGCCTGTTTCTCTTCCTGAGCGGATTTTCGTCTCAAGATCTGCGAGGATCTCGTGGACGATGAGACTGTTGCTGCACTCGAGCTTGGGTAAAGTCCTCCGAGTTTTGAGAATGAATTTGCGGAGGACCTTTTTGCGGGAGGACTCGCTCGACGTCATGTTTCCAAGCCTAGTTACCATCTCGGGGTCTGTGGAGTGGATGGCGGATGTGAGGTTTTCCTTTAAAGTCATTACAGAGCTCGTATCTGAAATCCTGATCTCCATATCTAGATCATTTCGTTGGGAGTCTGATCCGAACTTCACCACAAAACCCCCCATATTCGCCAAAAATGAATGCTCTTTACCCCACGGCACACCCATCTTCTCCGCCCTCTTCCCCAATCCTATCCTCAAACTCGCAGCAGCAAAATACTCGCCAAAAGCTTTGAGGGCCAGGAATTCCGGGATAAGCAAGGTGCATAGCATCGTCACTGTTGCTTTGACGACAGGCCATGGTTTACGCCCTCCTTGGTTATGTGGTGTGGTGGAGATAGGAGGAACATTCGGATGCTGAATAGACCATGTACATAACAGGATGGTACCTAGACATGAAAGTACGATATCGAGTGTTCCGCGGGTGTTGGGCGAGGAGACGACGGAAAAGGTGTGCGGAGGGAGTGTGCAAGTGGTGGTGAAGTGGGACATTGTCATTACAACACAATACTTCAAACAAATTTGCAAATCAATACAAAGTTCTTATTGAAGAAAACGAAATAATATTATAATGAAAAGTAGAAGACTGAACAGTTATGGTGATGAGAATTGGGCAGAGAGGCACAGCCCTCCAGCCTCACCACGAGGTCTTCCTAATGGTTTGAAACAGGCATTCATGCTTCACTTGTCGCCTCGGCAATTGACTTTCATACCAGAGAGAGCCTGGCCAAGCATGGAATGGATTGGTGTAATTGGATGTTGGCGTTTGAGCGCAATGCAGAGAGCCATTCCGCCTGGGAGACTGGTGGCGCAGCGAGGTCGAAGCGAGGCGACCTCCTGTTGGCGCTTAGGGGTAAGGACGACAATGACTACTCATTCGCAGGTTTTGAAAATCAGAACTTTGCATATTTGAATAAAGAATAATTCGATTCCAAGGAATTGATGTATTGGAAACTTAGCTCAAGCCCATAGAGCTAGGCTTTGGATGCTGCTATGTTTTTAGAGGATTGATCTAATCCACCGCCTCCTTACGCTCGCTTAGCCCACAACTAGGGACCACTTTCTTTTCCAAAAACTGCGACAAAAATGCACAACTCAAACCTCATACACATCTGCTCGTCAAAAAATAAGAGAGAATTGGAAACAGAAAGTACAAAATTGCGCCCTACAATAAAAGCTGTCGAGAAAAATCAACAAAAGAATCTGCCCCGCGCGCCCCGACAAGTGTGGAACCCGAAGGGCAGTAAGAAAAGCCAGTCGAAGAGGCTTTTGCTTACAAAATTGGAGATAGGAGGAGGCGCCTGGTGATGAGGGGTCTTTGCGATTGTTAGCAAAGAATGGCTTATTTAAATACCTAATTAATTGACAGTGCGTTCAGTAGAGTAGAGGAGACCGCTCTCGCAGATGGTGGAGGAGGTCAGGACGACAGTGGTGGGAGGACCGGTGGATAACAGTCGGCAAAAAGAGGAAGATACTTAGGTCACTGGTTACAGCAAGGAGGTAATTCGACTGTGGGTATATCGTAATCAACGTGTTCATGCTCTACTTTTGATCTTGGCGAACAAATCGCTGAGATACACCCATAAGATGGCATCATTCCCTCACGATACGCCAACCACCATGCCACCACCCATCCTAGTATTTATACATCAGAACGCCAACACATCCTGCCACCTTCCAAGTAAATACACCGCTCCGTCCATAAATCGCGCCCTAATCGTACAATACATATTCTATCTCACAAAGCCAAACCCATGGGTGCATTCAATTGCACGCCATTTACTCCTCGAATGTAGATACAGTCGGCTCGGGGACCGAGAGATCGCTGACGCTTCGTTGGCGCTCGGTGCGTCCCTCGCTCTCGCTATTGTCGTCATCGATGTCTGAATCTTCCTCTTCGTCCTCTTCTTCAAAGACGATGCGTCTAAGCACGCTGCGGTCGAAAAGCTCTGCCACAAAATGCCGGACTCCAAGCCGGAAATGGTGGGATTCCAGCAAAGTCATGATTTTTCTGAACAGTGTTGTTGATCGGAATCCTGGCGCCTTCTTCGCTTTGATGTGCAGCAACTCTGTCCTAGACTTGGGCTGTAGCACTGTGTTGCCGAGGTCGACGATAAGTTCCAGGATGCGTTGGTTCACGGGATCATCATCCTTCTTCGCTTCGGCCACAATGTCTATCTGTTCTTTAGTCATGATAGCATCCATAACGTCCTCGTGCTTCCATGGCTGGTATGAGAAGAACTTGTTCAAGTTCTGCGGAATACAGAGGCCAAGTGAAATCCCCACAAGACGTCCCATTTTTGTCGTGTTGCTGTCCCATCCGTATTCGGAAAGGATCTCGAGGCCATGGACGCTTCGAGAAATGAGACCCAAGACGAAGAATGCAGTGCCTCGTAAACTCATGATCTCGTGTGATTCCGCAATCTTCACTATATTTTCGACAACATCGGATTCTTCGAGGAATGGCGCACCGAGCTCCATGGACCCGACATTTCCCACTGCCCACAAGCAACCTTTGACCTTCAGAATGAGCTCTGGGTCATCCGAAAGCATGCCATAATCCCGAATTGTGGTAGCGAACTCCTCGAAATGGCCCTTGTCTCGAAGCAGCTTGCAGCCTTCCTTCGTCCGCGTCAGCTCCTTATAAAAGTGTGGTGGTACGTGTGCGTCGTTGTCGCCCTCCATCTCGAAACTGTCTATGTCCATACTCATGCGATTTGAAGTCTCTTCAGGGACCTCAACAAATGACCGCGCCAAACTCGCCTCTATGACCCCGACATAACTATCATTGCGGCCAAGGAACCAATCGTCCATCTCATTACTAATGTAGTCCAGGCCATCAAGATAGTGGTATCCGATGGACGTCGACAAGAATCGAAGAAGAAGCGGTGCTCCAATTTCACCTAGATGATCGAGCGCTGGTCGACATTCCACAATATATTCGAGATAGCTCTTTCGATTGCAAGCCTCTTCGAGAATCTTGATTGCAGTGGCACTAACTTCAACTTCCGGATCGTAAAGCTGGGTGACCAGAAGTTGAATTGCCCATTTAGAATCGCCTACACTCTGGTTGACAGGCCCATTTGGCCGTGACCGACTTGAGTATTTCCTCAAAACGTTTGTGGCAAAAATACGGATCTCCTTCGTTCCTGCAGTCAGAGCCTTGGAGAGTATCACTCGTGGGTGCCCTGGTAGACTGTAGTCGAGAGTGGACAGGAGAAGCTTGGTGAGATCGGGACGATGCTTCAGCTCTACGATGTTGTAGAACATGTTGATCATGCGGTAACGATCGAGCAGCTGCAATCCATGGCCATCGCCACTCAAAACCCCAAGCATGTTAAAATATCCAGAGCAGAGGAACTCTTGGAGGCGATCTTTTGAAAACATCGGAGCCTGGGCGGTCAAGCCACTTTGCTATGTAATGTTAGCCTTCTCTTCATGTTTGGTCCAAATATGCCGAAAGACTTACCGGATCAACTTGTGCTATACATTCAGCGAGTTGCCGGAGCAGCTTGCTATCCCAAAGGTAGGCCCTTCCTTGTTCCGTCTGGAGAAGAGTATGCATGAGACTACAGCCGACCTTGACGTACTTTTGTGTGACCCGCGTCGTCCTGATTTCGGCGAACTTGTATTTGAAAGGCCTGTAAAAGCTCATGATACGCTTGAGGAATTTCGATGCCTTGATGGCTTCATCCAGACGTTTACCATTGCACAGGGGTCCTTCAATGATCTTCAAGATAATTTCCCACTTCCATTTGGTAGGATTCGAGCTAGCCAGAACTTGTGTGTCCACCAGAAGCTGACGGAAAGTCGTCTCGTCAAGTGCAAGATTCGGGGCAGATTTGGGTTGATCACCCAAGCTGGTCAGATTTTCGCTGCTGTTATTCAAGGAGCTGGTCAATGTACCTGTGGTGGAAGGTGCTGATCGGTATAATGTGCGACTAACGCTGCTAATCTGATAAACTGTTCCCGTGGCATCGAAACGTTCGTCATCCCCAAAGTGAGAAGCAGCTATAAATAGCTCTGGAAGTAGTTGCATTTCATCACTCCAGTTGGAAGGAAGCAAGTTATCGGCAAGCTTCAAAACTTCACCTATTAGTAAGGTAGTCTTCCGTTTCAGCTGAGCACTATCTGCCTCTCGGGTCACCTGCAATAGTGCCGGCAGTAGGTTTGATGAGATGAGAACTGCAAGGATCAAAGCTGTGTAGTGGTCCACGAAACTTTTTTCTCCAGTTTCCTCATCTGACATTTGTACCACCTTCTGGGGCGCTGCTTTCAAAGTCGCAACTCGTCCATAAGTCGTAAGTCGACGGCCGGCCAAAAAGGAGTTTGCCCAGGATGGAGACTTGATACGAAGCAGCGAATAGAGTAGGTCAATGACTGTCTCGCGGATTGAAGGATTTGGCAAGATCAAAGAAGATACCAGTGACCGGATGGCTCTGAAATTGTACATAGAGAGAGTCATGAGTCCTGGCCAGGATTTCAAGGCGTAGGATATAGCCCTCGAATTTTGCTTCAGAACCTGCTCTTTCGCGAAGAGAGAGTCTGTAAAGGCTGTAAAAAGGACCTCTAGTTCATAACCAGAGCGTAGGTATTTTCTTCGCTGAGGCGAGTCCAGTAAGAAGAGGAATGCTCCAGTAAGACTTTCTGAAGCCTCATACGTTCCTTCTCCCAACGCATCTGCTAAGGGTCGAAGTCCGCCAGATGCTACAACCAACGCTGGGTCGCGAACCATGATTTCGGCCAGTGTTTCCACACAGATTGCTCTCAGGCGATCTTCTGTGTGCTCGGCAACTGAAGATATAGTCCTCACAACAGCCCTTGAAATCTCACTCACTCCATCCTTGACGTCCAAAAATGCACGGACGAACTTGAGCGCCTGTTCTCTCTCAACGTCGGCTTTTCGCTCCTTAATCAAAGAGCTATTGTACAGTCAGCACAAAGTGTTATCTTAACAAATGAATGGCACGTACAGAACCACTAGATAATCAGTGTTAAGAGATCGAATCTTTTGTAAGGAAGTGATATCCGAAATGGCGTATCTGATCATTCGGTACCCCGCAGCCACAACCTCTCTACTGTCGCTCAAGAGCATGACTTGCATCCGAAGACCAAATACTGACCAAACCAAGTCATACTTCAACGTTGGATGCCGTTTAAAAAGTTCCACAAGGTTATTCGCATGGCCGACGTAGTAATCGGCAGTAAGTCCCTCAATCTCCAAAGCCTGTAATATCTCCGCAAGAGCATATGTTGGAGACTCCGTAGGTTCCTCAAATTCCGATCCTGCAGCACTCCTAGTAGCACTCGCAGGAGACCTTAGACCATTGCTGCTCTGAAATATAACATCCATTCGACTTCTCGTGGGGGTAGGAGGTAATTTCGGCCTCTGCAACTCCGTGATCTGTGCCCTCAATTCTCTGATCTTCTGGTTGGAAGAGTTTAACTCTGCCTCGACCCTCTGCCGTTGTTCCTTCGTCTGTTTCGCCTTCTTGGTGTTCAAAGCCTCCAGCATATTCTCACTTCCCTCCTTAATCTTCATTTCTCGATTCAGCACCTCCCGCAACTTCGCGACCGCCTGCTCGGGCTCCATTTCGTTGTCTTCATCCAGCCTCTCCAAGTTTACCATCGATGCATTTACATCTTGACTGGATCCCGTCCGTGAAGGAGCCTGACTGCGTAGAGTAGAACTAAAGCTTCCGGGTGCTGGGGAAGGAGCCAGAGAAGATCCACGCGGGCCGTAGGATAATACTGAGTTCGACATCGTTCGGGATCCCGCGCCGAGGCCGCCTGGCTGTAGCCCATCTCGTTCACCGTTGACTTTCAAGCCATTCGTAAGTGGTGTCGACTGCTGATTGTATAAGGTCTTCTGAGTCGGCGTCGCAGACGAGCTCAGAATGCTCGGTGTTCCAACCATCTGTCCATCGACGAGGAGAGCTCAAGGTGTTTCGTTGAGTGGTCGCATAGGTATTCGACTTATGGAAGAGATGTAACAACCAGCTGCCGAAATAGGAGGAGCTCTGATTGCGCAATCAAAGCTGCTCTTGTGCGACGTTTGCGAAGTGTCGAAATCGCGAATGTGGAGTGGTTGACGTTCAACCCAGCCTATGATGCTTTAGCTGCTCGTCGTGGACTGAAGTACGGAACGCTCTGAGATTTGTTGAGTGTGGAATTGCAGGAAATCTTTGTGCGATTGCAATGGTGAGTTTGGAGTTTTTTTTCCGTGAAAGTATGCGACGAGTTTTACTGTATGTACATCATCTTGTTTCAAGCAACTTCACAGCGTTGTGCAGACCCCCAACTGAGCGAAGATGACGGCTGGCGCACAGACCATACTCCCGCTTCGAATACAGCACTCAACCGCAGAGCTGCCCCCTCCACATGTATGGATTAGTTTCTCACAGAAACTTTACTGGCTGAGTGAATTACAAGGTCTTTCTAGGTAAAGCTGGGCACAAATATGGGCAAGTTGCCGTACGTTATTTTTTGATTGAGTGTGAAAGTGAAAGTGACAGGGTCAAGCCTCTCGCTAAAGAAAAGGGCAGGGGTATATGTTCAAAGGGTTCTGAGCCTCCAAGAGCCCTTCCTCCATATATCAGATGAGGCTTGGAAGTATGTCCCTGAGCTTCAAACTCGCCATCGAACTACCAAGTGTTGGTTCAAGCTTGGGAGACATCCTATAAGTATTCACTGGTTGCTGGTATCTTGGACGAGGAGAGCTAGCCAGCCTTTTAAACCAACCCCTCACGTTTGTACGGCACAGCTGCGCATCTCGCGGTTAGGTGAAGAAAGAAGCTTGAAGGGAATTGGTTGAAATTTATCTATCTCTACATCGTGTAACACCAGTGGCATGAATGATATACATTCTCCATTTATCCAATCAGAACGAGTTTCCATCAGAGTCTCAGCCTTGGTGCCCCCGCTCGGGGCATAATCAGTCCATTTCCACGGTCGCACCCGGTGCAGCCTTGTCCGACTCTTGGGGGCTTTGCCAGGTGTTGCTGAAGTGATTGACATGACAGAAACATATACAAAAACCTCCACCAGCTCCCCTGTTTTTCCACTATAAAATTTTTTAACTTTCCAAAACACTTGAATGGCTGTGGAGAAATATTCACGGCGCCCGTCCCGCGGCGAGGCTGCGGCTGGCCCTCTTCGGCGTCCTCCGCTCAACGATCGACCAGCAAGAGCAGGGACTCTACCGCCTGCATATGTGTTCACCCTAGGCCTGGAGCTATGAGGACGTGACCTACGATTCAAGATTCTGCTTTCTTCAATTTAACTCCCTCTTTTACGCCATTTTCGCTGCTTCCCGATCCGTCTGAGCCGTCCTCCAGATAACGGCCCAAGCTACATAAACCACCCAAGCTCCCACCTAGCTCCCCTCAACATCCAACAAGCAATTCACTTACAGGTCATTGACTGAGTACTTCAAACGTTCTACTTCACTTTTTCTGCAACTGACAATTCAATCAAGTTGCCATAGACTTCCTTTCTCAACAAGTCTCAGCGATGGCCTCGATAGCTTCCGCACGATATGGCAAGGACAACGTCCGCGTCTACAAGGTCGAGAAAGACGAGAAGACTGGTGTGCAGACTGTCACTGAGATGACAGTCTGCGTGCTCTTGGAGGGCGAGATTGATGTCTCATACACCAAGGCGGATAACAGTGTTGTGGTGGCCACCGACTCCATGAAGAACACCGTCTATATCAAAGCCAAGGAGCACCCAGTTACTCCTCCCGAGCTCTTCGCCAGCATTCTCGGCACACACTTCGTCGAGAAGTATTCCCACATTCACGCCGCACATATCAAGATTGTCACACACCGTTGGACACGGATGACCATTGACGGCAAGCCGCACCCACACTCCTTCTACCGCGACGGTGCCGAGACTCGCAACGTCGAAGCTGTTGTCCGAAAGGGCAAGGACATCGATATTCGCTCTGGGATCGTGGGATTGCTCGTTCTGAAGAGCACGGGTTCGCAATTCCACGGCTTTGTGCGGGACGAGTACACAACACTGCCTGAAGTCTGGGACCGTATCCTGTCAACGGAAGTTGACTGCGGATGGTCATGGAAGACCTTCCCAGGAATGGCCGCAGTGGAAGCCGCTATTCCGAAATTCGACAAGGCGTGGAATGATGCGCGAAACATCACTATGAAGCTGTTTGCGGAGGAGGACAGCCCCTCGGTTCAGAACACCATGTACAAGATGTGCGAATCTATCTTGGAAGCTGTTCCTGAAGTTGAGAATGTCGATTACCAATTGCCCAACAAACATTATTGTCAGTGATTCTCTTTATTTTACTCCAGTTCCAATATTTGTGCTTTTTTAGGTCGGGAATTTTCCTGGTCGAAGAGTTTCCTCATCGGGAAGCTTCCTGATTGAGCACAACATACCCCACTTCCCTTGTTATGTCTTCGAGACTTCCCTAAATGAATCCATGCTGACTCTCCTGTTATTGTAGTTGAGATTGACTTGAGCTGGCACAAGGGCCTCAAGAACACCGGCAAGGACGCCGAGGTCTATGCGCCTCAGTCGGGCCCCAACGGACTTATCAAGGTCACCGTTGCTCGTGCTCAGCTTCCCTCTAAGCTTTAGATTAGATTGCTTGTACAAGTACATATCACGGCCTCACACGATGGAAATCAGGCGTACTTATGAAATCCGAAGATCTCTTTTTAGCGTTGAAATTGGAAGGATCCAAACGGACACACTGCATTGTAAATAGGAGTTGAACGATACCACCAATACACCTCTGTTGCAGTGAAATCATGTTTTGTTCATTCGTGAACATTCTCCTAAGCAACTCGGATACCCCTAAGCAATCACACTATCGGACATAGAATGACGACCTCATCAAGACTGCCCAAACATTGCCAGGCAACTTGCTACAAGATGGTATACAATAGATCTATTTTCTGCTCTTCATCATGGCTTGATCTACTGACTATACTTACCGCTTTGTTCTGCTACTTTTCACCGTATTCATGCCCCTTAATCCTACCCTTCATGTAGTATAATTCTGCTCTTCTGCCATTTTTTACCGTGTATACTTCTCTAACTCTACCACTCGTGTATTGTGTTTCTGCTCCTTATAGTAGTTCTGTCACTCTTCACCGTATTTATACTCCCGAGCTCTACTATTTGTGCTCTATGATATTGTCTAATTCGTTCTTCACCTATCACCAATTGCTTCTTCGCTTACTCTACCTCTCGTCCAGCTTAGTTCTACTATCCACGAGTGGTAGAAGATTGTTTACTTTCTTAAGGAGAGTTAATTAGAACCTTTAGAGCAAAGGCAGAATAGCTACACGAGTGGTAGGAGGTTTGTTGACTTTCAATGAGCCAATCAATTTCATTGTAGAAAGGTAGATTCAGTACCTATGAACATTCATATCTTATAAATACTCAGGTCAAGGCAGAAAGAGTGTAGTCACAAACAGTATCAAAAAGATATGTTCAAACCATAAAGCCTGCTACTACATGAAAGACAGAACTCTTTTCAACGCCGCAATATCACCGTCAAACTTTGCCACAGTCACAGCTTTCAAAGCTTCCAGCTCCTGCAGCTTCGCTGACAGCACAGACTTATCCGTCGGAGTGGACAATTTCTCCATCTGCAAGCCTTCCATATCAGAGTCGAGCTCATCACTGCATGGCGTACTGCTGTCTTCGACGTCTGCTTGTAGATGTCCATCTTCGTTGCTCTGGTGGTCAGAATCATTCGGAGTGTTGGCAGATTCGAGAGTGTGTATTCGTTTGAGATGCTCGACCCAATTATCCTTCCGTCCGAAGCCTCTCGTGTGTCTTTTGCAGCCTTTTACTGGACAGAGAAATGCACGCCTGCCGTGAACGGTTCGTTGATGGCGCCGTAGATCGCCGGAATTGCCGAAGTCATTGACTTTGCAGGTTGAGATGGTGCACTTATAGGGACGCTTGTGCCTGTCCATATGTTTTCTGGTAGAGCTGTTTAGCGTCATAGGAATTTGAAACGCCTGTCGCGATATGTACCTGTATTCAGACTCTCTTTCAAAAACTCGTTTCTCAAGGCAACCGGGTTGTTGACAGGTTCGAGGCAATTTCGATGCCAGCATTGGCTTTTGCTGGGTCATATTCGTATCTGCATGGAAGTCGGGTCTGAAACTGTCAGTATCAATTATCCACGACGATCGTGGTGACCATAAGGATCCAGCAAAGCGCTTTCTTTGGCCGGTATGGATGTTGAAGGGTCCAAGAAACGCCAATAATACCGTGATTGCAGCAAGGACTGCCCCAAAAATTCAGCGGAGTCGCTTGGGCCTTGACTGTTCAATGCGGATGCACTGCTTGTCCACGCAAGATCTTCAGACGCACTCATTAGGGCCTCTCTTGTCCTAAGGTATGGCTGTCTCACCGTCGAAGGGATAAGAGACTCCTCTAAAAGGCAAGGGATTAGGCCTCAAGTCACTGTTGAAGAAGGACAAGTCTTGGCGGAGCCACGCTTATTAGAATGCGTTTACTCAAGCTGCGTTAAGAACGGATGGAAACTCACCTGGGGACCCATGATTGAGCACCCAGAGTAACTCACTATGGGTGAGGAAAAGTAGTTAGTTGTGTATTCTTGCAGCTAAAGCCGAGTTTCCACAAGGACCAAAGGAAAGCCAAAGTATGAAGCATCGAAGTCTGCATCCAAATTTTACCGCACGAGAACGTGAGATCCTGTGACCAATTCTTGGAATCCTCAATGGAAACCTCTGTGGAATCCGAATGTGGAAATCCAATATAACTCCTGTTTGGGATCCATCCCGCTCTCTTGGAGCTGGTGGTGGTGTAGGTGGGGCTGATAAATCCAAATTTTTGAAAACATACCGAGCAAAAGTTGCAATCCAAAAATCTGGATTGCAAAATCCAATCCAAAGGTGAGGGGGAACACCGAATGTGTTCATGTCAATCATCCACACTCAGGCTGGAAGTGCTTAATTGCACAGTGTGTTGATCCAGTAGGTCATGCTTGTGTGTATATCTCGAGGCACTAAGGGGACTTTCGTCAGCGACCGATCGAAGGTGCAGTTAAGGCATCCCAAGAGTGGTTCTACCATTTCAGTGATCCTATATTTTCCATTGACTGACAGGATTGAATGGCCTGAATGGTACCAAGATTTAGGCCTGAGTGACGATTGTTCCGTACGAGAGATGAAGGCGAGATCCCGGGGCTATAAAAGGGGCCATTCCGGTCTGATCAGGACAGTGTCCCAGGACGAATAAAATACCCATGCTCCAGAGTTGAAAAGCTTTACAGAGATAGCCGCCGTTGGGATAAGTCTTTCAAACTTACTCATTCCTAGAGTCGTTCGCGCTAGCAACCTTGTTGGCCGAGTCACTATTCAGATTGGGCCTAGCCAGAGTAAGCAGCAAGCATCAAAGTGGGCTTTCACAATTCTGTCATTCTGGCTTACTCTTCTCTGTCCATAGCTTCTTGCAGTTCCATCCAGCCAGATTTTCTGGGAATTGAAGGAGCCTCCGATAAACAGTGAGGAAAGAGTATGCTTTGCCCAGTAAGTGAGAAACGAACAAGAAAGAATGGCCAAGTCGAGCTCAAATCCTATCCATGGTGAGAAAAGAATGCGAGTGAGCAGGAAATTATTGTCACTATATAGCCTTTCTTTATTGACTTATCAGTCTGAGGCGCGAGGCATTTAGTCGCCTGATCGCCTCGTTGCCCTGTTTTTGCCCTACGCCCGAAGCTGCATATGCCTCACTTAACCGAATCCCCTCATGCACATCTCCCCAAGCCACAAGGCAGACTTACTTCCAACATATCTCAGAGCCCGGAACAATAATCAAGTGTGCGTAGGATAAAGACTTTGATTGCTCGATCGAAGTTTGACGCTATCTCGATGATCATCAACATAGAGTTGCCTTGTCCGAGAATTTGCAAGCCTTGGGACCGGGGCAACAGGGCCGTCGCCTCAGGACTGGAGTCTACGAGGCTCAAACTGATGATCATAGGGCAAAGGTTTAACACCACTGGTTTTGTCCTGACCTTGCACATGTACCGTAGATGACATATGACTTCGTCCTCGTCTCCATCTTCAGCTAGCTCTAGAAGCAACTTTGTACCAGTTCAAATACGCGAATTCTGTACATATGCAAAAACAAGAGTACGTTTACAGGATTAAAGGCACGTTTCTGCACTACTCGAGACGAGCAGAAATAGAAAATATCAAGATTAGAAGGTCTGAAGAAAAAGTTGAGGCTCCCGGAGACTCTGTAATGTTGAAAGCCACTTGGCACGGAATATGAGTTTGCTGCTTCAATTACCTGGGTAGGCATCTGGGGAGAGATAATGGCCAGAAGCTTGAATCCATGATTTCATTAATATGTCTAAACGCCAGACCCAATGCTTCTCCAGAGTCGAGTCTGCATCCACTTATCTGATATACAGCCTCCTGATATATGTCCCATGTAATGCCCTGCCATATCATACATTCCACCCTCTCCGGTCCCATCCCATCACCCTCATAACTTCACCTCCTCAGCCCCCTTCACCTGTCCCTGGCTCACCTCCCTCGGCGGCCACTCCGCTATCCTCGCCCTCCCATTAAACCTCACAATATTCTTCTTATACGGATGCGCCTCACCCTCAAAAGCCTTCAACCGAGCCAACCTATCATCCCGCAACCTATTCTTCGGCAGCATCCCACTAACCGCCTTCCTCAGGACCTCAGCGCCTCCCAGCTTCTTCATCAATTCATCCATTGTCACTGATTTCAAAGAACCAGGCCGTGTATTGTGCCGGTAGTATGTCTTCTGCCAGCGCTTCTTGCCGGTGGTGTGCAAGTCACTGCAATTGGTGACTACGACGTAGTCCCCGCAGTCGGTACTGGGGTCCCAAATGGGTTTGTGTTTGCCCATGAGGAGGACGGCGATGCGAGAGGCGAGGCGGCCGAGGGAGGGAGGCGTGAGTTGAGGGGAGTCGGCGGCGGGGAAGGGACGAATGGTGGTGAGTGCGTGGTGAGGAGTGCTGGCTGAGACGTGGTGCCAGGTGCGGGAGTATGCTAGTTTGGTCTGTTCAGGAGGAGGTCAGTCTTGTGTTCAATTCACAATCGAGAGTGCTGGTGCTCTGTAGGGGGTAAGAGGAGCAATTACCAATCCATTGACTTGAGACATCTTGACTGCAGGCCCACAGGCCGATTGAGATGTTCGACAACAAAGGAGCGTAAGGTTGGTGGTATTCTTGATGCGCTGTTGTGTGAGGTCGCGATATGCGGTCGTGACTTTTTGATGCCAAGACTTTTTGGCGTCTCGGCTCCGATCCGGGAAGGTTCAGCCGAATGGAGGCGATTTCAAAGCAACGACGACTGATACTAGAGTCAAAGGTTTTCAAACTTTCATATTCTCCTCAAAGAACCTCACATTCGATAAAGTACATCTAGAACCTCAATTTGGAATCAGTCTGAGCTCCAAAATACCCAAGATGGTCATCACAACTCCTTTTCAAGTCAGTCTTCCTCATTCCGCCATCGGCCGAGTCACGTGTACCATACTAACATTCGAACCAGACACTCTTCGCAGTGCCCATGACCTGTGAGAGCTGCATCCAGGATATTTCAGGATCTCTTTACAAGCTGAGTGGCATCCAAAAAGTTGAAGCCAATCTGAAAGACCAGCTCGTGACTATTGAAGGCACAGGTTCGTCTCATGTTTCGTCGTCACTGAAGTCATTTCGATGTCACTATTTCTAGCATGAAACGAAGTACTAATGTCTTAATTTTATGATGACTGCAGCTGCACCCTCGGCCATTGTCTCCGCCATCCAGTCTACAGGCAGAGATGCCATCCTCAGAGGTTCGGGGGGCTCGGACAGTGAGTCTCTCATTTCACTCTCGTATCATTTGATATAGATATGGTTCGTTTTTAACCACTTTGCCTGGGAGTAGGTGCAGCAGTCTGCATTCTTGAGACACACTCGAATACAGTGTCAGATAAAGTCCGCGGTTTGGCACGGATGGTTCAGGTTGCTCCCAATCTAACGCTCATCGATCTTACGATTCGAGGCTTATCGCCTGGCACGTATTGGGCTACGGTCAGGGAAACAGGTGATATTTCAAACGGTGCAATCTCAACACGGGGAATATGGACCGACCCCAAGGAGGGCGCTCTTAAGCCCCGGGGAATCTTGGGAACGGTACATGTTGGTAAGGATGGCTTGGGGAGCGTGTTCCTTGATAAACCAATACAAATTTGGGAAATGATTGGAAGAGGAATGGTAGTGTCAAAGCAACACGAAGGGGAGGGAAAATTTGAGAGCAACGATGCCGATACACTTGTTGGCGTCATTGCGAGGAGTGCTGGAGTTTGGGATAACGACAAGACAGTCTGCTCGTGCTCGGGGAAGACGTTGTGGGAGGAGAGGAAGGATGAAGTGAGAAAGGGCATGTTGTGAACATATATGAGACGATAAATGGCCCGCCGCACGCCACTGATGGGCTGATGCTTGCGCGAGGGGCCTAAAATGGCAATGTGAAAGAAAGATATGAAATCGCTTGCAGCTTCGATGCGTAGACTAGTCTCGGTGCGGCAACTGTCAAACGTCTGGCTTTCATGCGTTTCCGACAACCGTCTCGAGTGCGTAGTGAGTGGGTACTTCCGAGTTGCTTGTTCGTCGTCCCTGGCATGCCTTGAGGGGATCACGGCGAGTTCCAAACAAAAGGGAAGGCTTCCAGCCTATGACGGGCCCACCACGCAGAATGCCAAGCCAAGGCTATTGGCCTGATGAGATAGAGTTGAGACGAAATAGAGATGCTCCTGTTTTGACGATCGACCAGCATCATGCTGCGGGCCGTTCATAGAGGAGACGATTAAGATCTGACTCCTGAAATGTCCGACGCCCGATAGCAGCCTTGAGGGTGTTCGTGGCTCAGATTGCAACGGTAAGCAACGGTAAGGTTCCAAGGTGCTCGAGTGGTGGTGGTGGGATCCTCAAACAGGCTGAGGCGCAAGCGAGTTTCGTCCAGCCTTGTGTCGGCTCCCTGAGACCTGCCAAGCTTCCTGCACCAAGGGCAAGCGAAGGTCGGATACAGATCTGATAAGATTTCATGACCTTATTCGGTGGGAAGGGAAAGAATATGCATCTGCAAAAGAGTATCACTGGTAGATTCCACGATAGTTGAGGGTCTTGAGCGGCGATGATATGGCTCTGGGACACGGTCCCGTTCGGACATATCACATCAATAAATTCCAAACTAAATACAGTCTCGCGTGCTCCCGCAATTCTGGGCCTCGGTAGGCGATCCGACACGCATCTTCTCGGCGCAGCTGACTTGGTATTGGAATTGCTTGCGGTCAGCAGTTATTGCTGTTGGTAAACATCGCCAATAGATGATGAACTCGGGCTCTTGACGGCTCGGCCCAATCCAGCTATTATTGAAGCTTAAAATGGAACCTGTTCTCGAGAGTTTTATTCGTTTTGGTGCACGTCCAAGCACTCTACGCGCCCTGGAACGCCTCTCGTGACAGAAAGCGCACCTCCTGGCAAACCAATAGGCGGGAGTACGCGCTCTTGGAACACACGCCGCTTGAAGCGATTGCAGACCCCTTCGTTTTGCTGGCAGCCAACAGGGGGCCCTTCTCCATGTGGCCGCCTGGCATTTCTTGCTTCCTTCTGGGTTCCTGTTACCAAATGGTGATCATGTTGCACCAAGGTAGCGGCTGGGCTTGGGCCAATTTGTAGGGTGTCTGCGATGCCGATCTAATGTCTGGGAGCGAACTCTGATGAACCCCGGCTGGTAACCTTGAAGAGAAAGTGCATCTCTATCCGCAGTGCATATGTGACCACGCGATAACCTCTTAATCCCTCCTCGATAGCCTTTAACCCAGTGTTGCCATTCTGATCACGCCAAATTATACATACGCGAGAGTCTATCGGCCGATTCTGAATCTCTCGAATTTGTGGTGTTGTTGAAGCAGCGTGCAAAACCCAGCCTCTCTCCGCTTCGACGCCGCGAGGCTTTTAGAGCCACAACCTGCACCTTTACCGCACCGCCCTTCCAACTCCACAATCCAACTTTCATCACTATCAACGACGCCCACCTCGTCACTTTCGCGATCACTCTGCATCTTCATGCTCACCTGCACCCTCGTCCGCCGCCGAAATAGAAAAATTCCCGCTGCGACCTTCCAATAGACGCATTATTCACATGCATGAAGTCTCCACTCTAGCTTTGACCAGGACAGGCCTCTACTCCCAATTCGACATCGTGTTACGCGCTGCACTCGTCCTCCCTCCACTCATTTCTTCCCTCGCCCGCTGTGCAACGACCATTACCACTTCCACCAACAGCTGCTAGACAGCACGATTGTACCTTACATTCTCCTGTCCAGCATTTTCAGTCCTTTCGACACTTACAACTCTGGTTGATCTTGCTCACGATCATCGACGCTCTCTTTCTGCCGGCTCCACATTGAAACAGCACTCGCGGCCGCTCTGATATTTCGAGTACAGTAAAGTAATACGACGAACCCCGCCATACGCCTATCGACCAGCCACTTCAGCCAGAGAATTTTGGAGGAACTAAGGAAATCTTGGATACCATACTACGAGAAAGAAAATATTGGAGAATTTCGAAGTGATAATTTGGATTGGTTCGACAAAACTTGACACTTTCTCTGCGAAGAAAAATTCTGTCAAACGCTCCGCATCATTTCGAGTTTCAACCCTAAATTGACGGCTGGTCGCTTCGTGGGCGACCAGCGATTGAATATCTTCCTCTTTTCGCATCTACAACAATTTATACCTAGATCTTCATAATGTCTTTGAAACAGGTAAGCCGAAAAGCCCGAAAACTTCAGGATGTCGGCACTGATGGTGGGAAATAGGAAATCGAGACTTGGGTCGCAGCACTCAACCACTACGATAATAATGAATTCGACGAAGCCTTGAAAGAGTTCGACGGCATTTCCGACACCTCGAAAATTCTTTTCAATTGTGGTGTCATCCATGCGACGCTGGGAGAGCATGAGAAGGCTGTCAGTGTCACCGCCTTTCCGGCCTGATGTAGGAGTACTGACTGAGCATAGGTCGAATGCTACCAAAGAGCGGTACGACTAGACCAGTACCTCGCGGTAGCTTATTTTCAACAAGGTGTATCGAATTTCTTGGTTGGTGATTTCGAAGAAGCTCTAGCGAATTTCAACGACACACTGCTATATCTGAGAGGAAACAACATGATCGATTATGCTCAGCTGGGTCTTATGTTCAAGCTATATTCTTGCGAGGTTCTGTTCAACCGTGGATTATGTTATATATATCTTCAACAAAAGGAAGCTGGAATGCAGGATTTCTCGTTCGCCGTCAAGGAGAAGGTGGTTGAAGACCACAATGTCATCGATGAGGCTATCAGGGAAGAGGCAGAAGTATGACATTGGAACTGAATGTTGGCTCGATTGCTGACCTTGTCTAGGGCTACACGGTCTTTTCGATCCCTGTCGGTGTCGTCTATCGACCAAATCAGGCAAAGGTTAAGAACTTGAAGACGAAGGACTACCTGGGCAAAGCACGTTTGGTCGCCGCTTCTGATCGATCAAACGCTTTCACTGGTTTCGCAGGTTCCGAGATTAAGAATGTGAGTACTGCTTTCAATCGCCTCGACTGCTCGCTAAACCTGGTAGGCTGGCAAACTTGATGTCAAGGACGACCGACCACCAGAGAATCTTTCGTTCGCCGCTACGAATCTGGTCAAGCCAGGCCTCTCAAGCAAGCGGCAACAATCAGAACCTCCAGTCGGCAGAAATGTCTTCCCACCAACGCCGCCTCCGGAGGCAGAGAAGACACAAGCGCCGAGTCAGATGAGCCGAGGAGCGTCAGTGAGGAATGGACCGAAGCCGATGCCAGCTAAGCTCAACATCGAGAAGGCTCGTCCAAGGGAGCAGTACGAAGTCCGGGATGACAGAAGTCCGCCGCCACCCCAACGAATGGGAACGTCACGAACAGCATCAGAACCCAGAGGGCCTCCATCACGACAATACTCGCAAAGAGACCCACCGAGGGAACAATCTCGCTCGCGAGCACCGCCACGACGCCGAGATGAAGAGGAAGAGGACGATTATCCGGGAGAGCTATATGATATGTACTCAAGGAGCAACCGAAATACTCGACAACGGCAACCGAAGTATATCGAAGAGGAGGAAGAATACGCCAGTGACTACGATGACGGATCTTTCGATGAAAATGACTTCGAAATGGTGAACAGCCGACCACCTCCTGGCCCACGCTCACGTGCACCCTCTTCAGTGGGCGGCGGCCGTGGACAATCGAGGAGACCCGATATTCGAAAGATAAGAGTCAAGGTCCATGCAGAGGATGTGAGGTACATCATGATTGGCTCCGCAGTTGAATTCCCCGATCTCGTCGACAAGATACGAGAAAAGTTCGGGTTACGCAAGCGTTTCAAGATCAAGGTCCGTGACGATGATATGCCAAACGGAGACATGATTACCATGGGTGATCAAGATGATCTTGATATGGCCATCATGAACGTTAAGGCTACAGCGAAGAGAGAGCGTTTGGATATGGGCAAGATGGAAGTGAGTATTACCACCTTTCTTGTTTAGAATTTTTGTCTAACAAAACCTCAGGTCTGGATCCAAGAAGTTTGAATGAAAAGTTTACGACCATGATGAGAATCTTTTTATATATTTCCTTTCCCTGGAAACATCTCTGCGGTGATCTCTGAATGATCTATTTGCATCATATATACCAGCGTTGCGAGCGAAATGTGTGCATATATCTAGAATCGGGTCGGAGTACCGTATATGGTTGCTTTTTGTTCCTTTGGTTCGAATATATATAATTCAGGGGAAATTGGGAAAGGCATGAAGCGTCTGTGACGACATGTGTGGGTGTGGGAATGTGACAGAGGGTCTGGACTAGATGGTCTAGAATCATGAGAAGAGATAATGAAATATATAAGATGATGAGATGAGGAGGGGTGGTCTAAGTAGCAAATTCATCTTACTATTCACATTTGATATAATTCTGCTAGACTTGACATTCTACCTTGTCTATATTCCGTCTTTGGTAGGATGCTATGTCTCACCCTAATACATACGATTCTTGCTCGCTACAATACTTGTCTTAAGAAAAGTAATACACTCTTGAATCAGCTTTCATCATATCCCATTAGTCGAGCTCTATCTCGTGTCCCCTCTATCTAAACAGACGCTTTCGCCTCCCAACTCTATTTAACCCACCAGTCCATCTACATCGGCATCCTCCTCATCTCCTCCACCGTCCAATACCTTCTCATATTCTCCGCGCCCAACGTCTTCACCTCTTGTTCCAAATGCGTCCATAGCACCTCGCCCCAAGTATCCATCATCTCCTTCATCTTACTCAACTCAAGCGGTTCCTCTCCACTTCTACACCGTTCCAGATACTCTTCAAACTTGTCCATCCCCGCATGTATCGCTTTATGTTGCCTCAATAATTCTGCTGCACCACCACCCGAACTTCCTCGACCGGACTTGAATTCTGGCATTTTTGTAGCTAGAATGGGGAAGATGTGTTGCTCCTCGATGGCGTGGTGGGTGGATAAGTGCGAGCAGAATTGGAGCCCGGTGGAGAGGAATTGTTTGAGGGAGAGGTTGGCGGGGCGTTTGTTGGAGACGCAGGCATTGTAGAGGAGGTTCCAGGATTGGCGGAAGTGGTTGTGCTGGGAAGAAGGAAGTCAGCGTTGCTATTGCTCGAACTGATAAAATTTTCGCCGCAAAAGTAAGAAGTCAAGCAAAATAAACAGGATATTGGAAGAAGCGAACGTGCAGACGTAAGTGAAGGTAAAGGGGCGACAGAAGAGTGTGACAATTGGACACGTACGAAATACTCCATGTGCTCAGCCATACTATTGTATATCCTGAACTCGGCGGCTGTCAGCTTCGGTAGCTTAGGCTCTTCTTTCTTCTCTTCTTCTTCTTTTGCTGCAACTGCTGTTTCTCGCCCTTCATTCTTGTCCAGTATGGAAGCTTCGTTCGCACATGGTTCCTCTAGTCTTGAGATCTCTTCTTGTTCTGTGGCCTGATCTGCCATGATGGTCCTGAAGTCTTGGGAGGAGGGTGAAGAACAGGTGAAGTTGCGACGGCAGACGGGGTATGAGAGCGCGGGGATGGAGGCTGTTGATGAGGCTGCGAAGGGGAAGGCTCTGCGCTGGATTGTCGAAGAGGTTGTGCGTATGAGTGGACTCAAGAGGATTGGAAGAAGGAATGCGCGCATTGAATAGCAATAGGAAAGGAGAGGGAAAAGATGTGTAGAGAGAGAATTGAAGCAGGAAAGTAGAGATATACTTATTTGGGTTCGAGACTCGATCGTTTTGTGAAGGTTGTGATTGGTCTTTGCTGCGACGAGAGAGCTCGGCCCCTCTATTTTATGCTGATTGAGAAATCGATAAGCATCGAACGAGATCTCGGCTAAGCATTTTTGGGCCCGGAGCTGTGATAGGGTCCGAAGCTGAGTTCTCGGGGTTTCGTAGCGCCGAATTGAGGCTGAAGGGGCCGAGGGAGTCGTTCTTGTATATCCCTGTTTGTAGTCTGCTGGGCTATCTTCCAGCCTTCCAGTTTCTCAGTCAGGGGCGGCTAGTTTTAACATCTACAAAAAACACGATGAATGGCTCACATTATTGAAAGTGAACAAAATCCTGCTATCGAGCAGTTATTTCTCTCTTGCTACAAAGAACCTGATTGGGTCACATAAGAAAGTAAACAATAGTCTACCACTCGTGCACTTATTTGGTGCTCACTTGCATTCGCTTACAAAATAGGAGAAGGGTCATTGACGTCCGACTTGTGCATACTGTCACTGGGGTGAACCCGATCCATCGATTGCTTGGATCTCTGTGACATTATTGCCCACAGCCTTGAATCTTCTAGAATCTCAGAATGTCTTGATCACGACCCTTCACCACGACACGGCAGGACTTCTGCTTTGGTACTCGGCGTATTAAAGGTTAATCTGATTCTAGTAGTTTCTATGGTCTCCGCCAATTAGGCTCTGGGTTTCCAACGGGGTCACTGCCTTTTTCCGTAAAGTGACAGACGCTCGATTAATCTTTATGAACGCATACCACGAAGTACTTGGAGTCCTCATAACCCTTGCTAGGGTATTCCTTGGGAGCTATCGTATAGAACAGAAATTTATTGGCCAAGAAGATGCTGCCATTACTGGACCGTTTTCAACGTCCAACTACAGTCGGAACTCCTTACAAACATATGACTTTCAGCGTATCCGGGCTAATACGCATACAACCACCGGTCCCAACGATTTTAGTAGTGCTTGTAAGCATATTCTGTCCAGTAGCATTATGCTTAGCGTTTTGCGGTCCTACAGGGATCAATTTTGGTGTAGATGCTTATGTTACCCTTATTTTTGCTCGCAAAGTTTGGGGTGACGCATGGTTTTTGGGGGGGGAGGGTGCTCTGGCAGGCGGAAATCTCAGGAAAAGTGGGGTATATTACCACTGGCAGGTATTCTCCATAAGCATTCCTTTTCATATGCTTAAGTTTTGGCCGGTCCAAACGTATGTTTGTAAGGAGTTTCGACTGTAGAAGAGATTTTCATATGTTTTGATTTCTGTAGTTGTTGTTGGGGCTTCGGCCTTAGCAGTTAACTCCGAATAGGCTACCCGTCTGATTTCTTTTTCTGATCCCTCCCGTTGGGAATCGTTCCGCGAAGAACAGCTCCTCTCCTTCTCCTTCTTTCCGCATTTTTCAGCTCAACTTGCATCTCACCGACGCGAACCATCCAGTCGGAAGTGCGCCGACGAGAAGGGTCCCTTTTACCGCATGCCAGCTGACGACGTGAACTGTCGGCACGATAGGCCAAACTGCATGAGTTGATGCGTTTGAAGGACGTACACAGCGCAGTATTTGAAATCTGTTCATGGATTTCTCGCCCGCGAAGGGCCAGCGAGAACTATAACGGCCTCGTGGCATACCTTCAAAGCTCTGTAGCGTCGCTCTCAGATCATTCCGTTGGTGAGCATGGTTCGTTTACCACTCTACTCCAATCCCTTCAAAAGATGGAGACGGGGAACCGGCTGCAGTTCCTCGAATTAGGAAAATACACAGCTCCCTCTGTGGAAAGAATGGCCTGCTCTGGTCATTACTGTCTGAAAGTGGCAAGAGTTCGCTCTAAGTGCCCCATTCGCCTGTCTTGAATGGTCGAGACCTCCTCGGTGAACTCCTTGGACAGCCTTGTCACGTTTTCTCTTAATCGCTTGTGTCTGGATTTCTTTTAAAAACGTCTCAAAAGTTCTTACACCGAGGTTGAAAACTTTTTGCACTCCAGAAGAATTGCTGAAGAGTACCTGCTGTGTGCAAGAACTCGAAGAGTGCTGTGACGAGATTCTTCTGCAGGGTCGAGATTTGCACTTGAAAGCGCAATGCATGCCAATGTCTCGTCAGTATGAGTCTCTGTACCTGTTTTATTCTGCAGGTTGTCGGAAATAGTTGCAACGAAAATCTGGCAGCAGTGTGCAAATTGCTAACCTCGCTCCGAGCTCTTGACCGTATCCAGAAACTTCTGTGCCTTCCTTCGAATCCACTCGGTCATATCTCCGTACACACCACACTTTTAGGCTCTACTGAAGCCTCCTTGCGTGCCTTCCCATACATGTCTTGTCCGCCGTCAATGGCGCGGCCGCAGCTTAGTGAATAAGCTTTCCCCCACGTTAACTCCAAGACAGATCAACTGGTAGAATTTTCTCAAACCTCTGGGCGTCTAAATGATAAGGGCCACTTATCGGAGAATATGTATATAAGAAACATATCCAACCCACCCGCTTACATATAGCGTTTTTAAACCTCTCGTCACACTTCATGACCCCCAATATCCCACGTTTCTCTCCCTCTGGCAGATGCTCGTACAATGACGACCCCTCCACGAAGTGATGACTTTCACCATTTCCGCACTTCTTGCATGAAATCACTAATAGTATCTAGGATTTCAGCCCGTACAGCGTCGAGTGATTTGCCGGGTGGTAGATGGCAGGGGTACTAGCACATTCAATGTCACTGTTCTGCGCACCATAAGATTCATTTCTGTATGAGATAGGTACTCTGAGGATACTGTTTTAAACAGAGATACCGTTATCACTTTGCTTAGACAGCTGTGAATGACTTGACTGTAAAGGTCAACCTCGTGCCAAGATGCCCAAAATCTTCACTCTCGTTCAAAGGTCATTTTCTATCCTCTCCGGATTTCTTGTTCGAATACGGGGTTAAACCCCGATACGTGGTTCTCGGGTAACGGTACGATTGGACTGATCGGATCGGCAGACATTGGTTCTGAAGAGTCAAGTTCGTGCTCTAGAACAACTGAGATGTTCTCAAAGGTTTCTTCTGTCCAGAATTGGCGAACTTTGTGCGCCATTTTCATTCCCAGTGGCGTTTCCTATTACGCCACATGAGTGAACAGGAGCAGGCGGGGCTGTCTCCGATTCTATAAAAGACGGCCTTGGGTACCGGCTGCTTAACTATTATCAACCCTCTACAACACCTCTCCTCGTCAGTAAATATCAATACACACTTGCAAAGTCTACAATACAACCTAGGAAATGTCTCTTGGAGCGGGGACAGGTCAGTGCAAGCCCACCAAATTCTCAGGTCGGGCTAACGGGAGTAGGATCTACCACTGTGGGACAACCTGCAGACCCTCCACCTGAGGGCGGTAAGGCCTGAGCATAACCCTTCAAGCTTGACCAGCCACTCACGAATCAACAGAAGAAGGGGAGGGCGAAGCCACCTCGTAACACAACCAGCGGTCGAGGTTCACCCCGGTCGACGAGGCACACAAGATGGTCCGCAGTAAGATATTTGGAACGGGAAAAGGTACCTAAGAGACCGAGGTGTTTGATATATGGATAGCAGAGATGCGGGGTTGGAATTGCATTCTTGTGAATATTTTGGCTCAACAAACTCCTTTCAGTCCTTGGGAGAAGAGCTATTGCCTGGGCTGGCTCGCATTGGAGTTTACTTCTTGTCGATACTTGCGTTCAAACCACAACAGATTCAACATCTCTCTTGTACGAATATGTCTTCAGTACTCGCTACTTCGTCTGAGTCAGTGCTCTCGGTTACACCGGCACAAAGAACGAAAGTTCCCAAAGCCTCGAGATGCCTGGTGTTGATACCGGTGCCTCAAAGACATGAGCGACTTGAAATGCTCTACAAAGGTAGGATAAATGCTCGACTATTTAATTTCCTTCACAGGTCCTCATTGTGCTTCTATGCCGTCAACTCTACCATGAACGATCACTGCAGCGATTCACCCTTAACCATCACTGGCAACCTCCTCTAAATACTTAACCTTCTGCCTCGGCGTACTCGCTTCATATCTTCCCTTCTCAAGCCTCACGCACAACGCACTCTCCGAGATCCAGACCTTCAAACAAGATCTTGATGCCACGCAGACGCATCTTTCCTCCATCCTCGTATGTTGTGGCTCGGACGTGTGTCTTGCGCCTATGGATGGGTATGATCCCGAAGGACTGTTGACGAGGAGTATCACAGGGCTCGTAAAAACATTGCAAAGTCTGTACGCCGAGTTGGATGTTCTGGAAAGGCGACATGAAAACTGGAGCCGAGAGGAGATGTGGAGGAGACTAAGCTGGATTTGGATAAGGAAGGGTATTTTGAGTAGGATGCAGAGGATCGAGAAGCAGAAGACCGAGATGCAGCTTGGTCAGATGAGTTTGATACTCAGGTTTGTTGGGTGGTTGAGACACGAAGTTGAGTGCTTGTTTGCTAAGGTGCTCAGTAGGAAGATTGCAGCGCAGGAACATATGGTTGCTCGCCGATACGAGAATGGGAGCCGAGACTTGGCATCGGTGCTTCAACAAACTGAGGAGTCTGGAAATTAGGATTGTTTTAGGTCAAGAAAGTTCTTCAGTCGTACATGCATACCCCTATCCTTATTTGGTCACTTGATTCTGTCGGAGCTCCTCGGGCAACACCTCGCGTGTCCTCCGTCTCATGAACAATCCCACGGATACGTGCTGCTTAGAAACAAACGTTTTCTTTCATCTTCAGGGGCTAACTTCGTGTCACACATGAGTGGTTGCATAAAATTGGTGCATCATTGTGTTACAGCAAAGGAGAAATGGGATTGATGCATGCAGCTACTCCAATTACTTCAAGTGGCTTTGTTTGTTCTCCCCCGCCCAAGAAGAAGTATTCTTCAACTCCGAGATTGGACGAATAGTACTTCAAGCATCCAATTAGACTCAGGATGACGTCTCATCTTCAACAGAGGCTCATTGCAGTCGAGCTATAAGTGACCTCCGCTCAGAGGCATTTTGCTCTTGAGCAAGCTTTGTGCATAAGTTTGCTCTGCTCAGCTGATTCGGGAGTTTGTCTCTTTCCTATTTGATATTTCGGTACTTTGTACTGGGATACTGGTATGACAGAAGATGGAGGCTATTTGAGTGCTGATATATATCAAAAATTATTATAGAAAGCATTTTCCCACCAAATCTATTCCAAGCATTCCTTTTCTCCAGTCTTCACGTCATCAGTGACTCCATCACACTCGTTGTTTTCAACTTACACACTCGCTTCAGACCTCTCAATTTTCACTTGCGTTCAAGTTTCGAGTTCCGAAATGCTTTTCAAGTATATCCTCGCATTCACAGCCCTCCTTGGCACGGCAATCGCCATGCCAATCCAGCTATTCCCACTTCCACTAATCCCACGAGTTATCTCAGGTGCAGGCTGGACTGTAAAGAACTTCGTTCGACGTCTGTCTCCTCTTCTCTTTCCCCATCTCCTTCCCCTACCCCAACTAACCTCCTTCTAGCCTGCGACGAAGTATGCAACTACCACTTCACCATCTCCTCCCTCGACGGCACGCCTGACTTCCAATGTACTATCTTCGGCACAGACCAGGACTCAGTCTACAACTCGCTTGACTCTGTGCAGTGTGCTGGATATCCCGTCCCATGGGTTATCTCTTGGGGGTATAATGCGAATGCTGATTCCGCGGTCATGACTATAGTGAATACCGATACGAACGAAGATGCTGCAAGCTGTTTACTTCTCGTGATCCAGAAGCTCAAGCTGATGTTTGTGGCGCCAGTGGTTTGGGTGGAATGGAGTCAGCTCCAACGAAATTTTCCCAGATATTGGACCAAACCCAGTGTATGCTCTGGGAACCTTCACTTGATTCGCCATCAGAGGGATGAGGGGAAAAGGACGGAATGAGAGAAGAGCGGACTGAGGGCGAAACTCATATGACTGTTTTGTTTCGTATTTGCGTTGCTTATGGGGGTTTTATCGGTAATATCAGAAATCTGATCACTTAGCTAGATGCACTTGCAACTTCACTCTCTCACTGCGTTGACACTTCTACATTCAAAGATCACAGGGATAGATAGGGACGGAGGAGCAAGACGTTTCTGGCAGTTGATTACCATGCTGTATTCTTAATTCACAAACAAGTGGCTTTTTGCAAGCTCTATGGAACGCCGAAGAGCCCATACAGCCCAAAGAACCATTCCCAATGCAATAAAATCATGCCCCGTTCCGTGTCACAATCTAAGCTCTGACCGCAGCACCCAACGCACCACCGGTAAACTGAGTACCACCAGCCTGCCTAGGAGCACTTGATCCACCACGTCCACCACCTCGGCCACCGCGCTGACCTCCTCTGTTGCCACCACGTCCGCCGCGGCCTCCTTGTCTCTCGAATGCGTTGGCGGTACCTTGCGTTCTGGTCTCCAGTGTCCGCTCGTTGCTCTCGATGAGTCCGCTTGCCTTGTCGCTGAGTGTCAGCGCCAAGCTCTGCAGTCTGCTCAACTCGACGCCCTTTCTGAAGATGATGGACGAGTTGACTTGGTCTAGAGCAGCAGCAAGCTCCTCGTGACTAATCATCTTGCTAACAATAGCGGCGACCTTACGGTCAGACAGTTCGAACATCGATGAGAGGGTGGCGACGGAGAGAGTATCGTAGAATGGAGCGTAGGTGAAGAGATATGTTCGGAGACCTTCTTCTTGGATTTGTTCCGAGAGCATGGTCTTGATGGAGTCGGGCTTGGCCATGAGCTCCCAGATCTTGATTGAGTGAATGAATTCGGTTGCCTTCTTCCATTCTCCAGCAGCGAGAGCTTTTGAGGCTTGCATAACATGGTCTCGGGTGTTCTCAGGTGGGCCAGTAAAGATTTGTCGCTCGTGATATTCAAGCATGCGTCTGTATGTCTTGCTGATGACCCGCTTCTTGATATCAGGTGACGAGCCGGTCTGGGCAAGGAGAGGAATCTCGAGAAGCATGCTGCAAGTGAGGTAAACGCACTCGAGGAGCTCCAAGTTGATGTGCATGTGGAATGGGAGTTGACGTTGTCGCTCAAGACGCTCTTGCTCTGGCGAAACTTGGTTGTATCGTTGGATCATGACACCTTGAGCAAGCAACTCCTTTTGACGTCCACTGCCACAGATTTCCTGAAGAGTGGTCTGGGCTTCGTAGACGAGTCCGGCACGGAAGGCACAAAGGCCGACTTGGACAAGGGTTCGGTTGAAAAGAATCTGGCTGTGTACATCGAAGGCATTGATTGTCTCTTGCAAATGAGACATCAGCATCATATCGCGAGCCTTGTAATAGTTGTCGTGTAAAGCAAGGAAATAAATCTGACACAACATTGCTCGAGCGCGGATAATGCCTTCGCTGTTGACGAAGAGGTAATTGCAGAGAACGTTGACCAAAGCAGTAGCATCCGTTTCCTCTTTTCTGGGGGTGATGGAAGAGTCCAGTGGCGCTGGGATTGCCTTCCAGCAATTCTCCTCGAGGATCTTGACGACTGCAGCTGGCTAAATTACAGAGGTCAGTATTCGCGAACTAAAGAAAAAGTGTCTATGACTGACCTTGAAGTAGACATGCTCAAGTCTTCTCATGACGATTCGGTTGAGACTGTCTTGAGGGACTTGAAGACTCTCGTCCTTCTTGAGACTCTCAGTATACAACAGAGTGCGGACAATGTTGTTGTAGAGAGCTCCTTCATCAGAGAGTCGATCAATATACTCGGCAGTGTGGGGATCGATGTGTTGAAGTGATCGGGTGAGTTCGTCATCCAATCTCTCGACATACGAGACCACACTTCCGGGAATCTTGAATGTCTTGCCCTCCTCAATAACAGGCGCCTTGTCGTCATCTTCCCATTCTTCGGCATTCTCAATAACAACCAATTCTTTGCTGGACTCAAGAACCTTCAGAAGGTTACCGAACTCTTGCTCGGCAGCCTTCCATTGCTCTTGCGACATGAAACTCTGTCCACCGGTGCTCAAATCAAATCTTGTCGAAATAAGGTTCAAGAGAACTCGAACTCGCTGGTAAGGAGTTGTGGCTACTTCGTAGAGCTTCTCCATAATCTTGATCTGCTCGGTCCTATCGGTGTTCTTCTTTCCTCGAGATTCCATAATGGTCCGTAGGTGCTTGAGGATACTCTCAGGGGTAAATTGTAATGTTCGACCACCCTTACCAACAGTCGAGAATCCTTCGTCATCGTCTTCCATAGGGATATCAGGGACGCCGGAGGCCTTGGGCTTCTTAGCCTTAGGGACGACAATTTCCTCCTCCTCGTCAGACTCCATGAATGCATCCTTGTCTTCCTTGTATGAATCGATCTCCTTTTGGTAGTCTTTGTTGTTCTTCTTGATGCGTTGCTTGACGGCATTTAATCCTCGAGCATTGGTAGCATTCATCTTACGTGTGGAAACCTTCTGCTTGGCAATCGTCTCATTCATGAAGTCTTCCAACTCCGAGATGGCTCGAATATATGGCTTCGGGGTGTTTCCAGCCTGGACAAGCTTGACCACCTGTCGATTGAGCTTATCGAATTCTGTTCGACATCTGTCAGCACTTGAGCTTCTACTAAACCCCAATTTCAACTTCTCGGCCTTCCCCAATGCAACATAGGAGATACTTCAACTCCATCTCCAACTCCTCAATATTCCCAACGCAACATTCAACGCAAAAGAACTTAAGCTCCTGCTTCGACTCATCAACCTTCTCCAAGACCACATAAACGTTGAACTTCTACATAAAACCCTAACCTTCCCCTATAAAAAGAAGGAAGGAGCCACTTGAGCTCCTGCTCCTGCTCATCGTCCTGCCCTTATGCAGCGCAGGAGTATTTAAACACGTCCTTCAACCACTCAACCTTCCACAATACAACACCAACAGCAGAGGTTTTAAACTTCCACTTCAACCCCTCAACCCCCTAATGTCAACGCACCTGTAGAAATAACACCCCAATCATTAATCTTCTGCCCATTCTCAATCGCCTTGATCGTTGCCTCCAACTCCTCCAAACGTTTATCCTTCGCACTCTTCACAACCTTCGCTCGATCCTCATCGCTGCTCTCGTCGCTTTCAGATTCGGCATCGCGCATGAATCTGTTCGCGCCACTCTTCTTCACACCATCTTCGTCGTCGCTGGAGGACTCGTCCTCATCATCTTCGTCTTCCTCTTCGTCGGAGTCGTCTTCGTCTTCGACAACATCTTCCTTTTCTTCCTCCTCAGAGTAAAGCTCTTCTTCGTCGGAGGAGCTGCTCTCGCTGGAGCTGTCGCCACGGAAAAATCGAGACATCTTGTCGTTTGTGAAGAGAGGTGAGTTGCACGCGCGTTACAATCTTTTTGAGGCCTTCTGATTTTAGGTGTGGGAGGCGGGCGCTTTGGTGGGGTTCGCCTAAGCGAGTAATATCACGTGATAATATGTCTCAAGGGGCAGTTTCGTTAAGTCCCTATTCAGTTCAAAGTATCTTAGGTTTTAAAGATATTTTGAAAAATATCTCAAGATCCAAAGATAACTTAGATTAGGATATATTCAAAATTACCAGACTCCGAGCCCTGCCTCCTACCAGGTACACCAAGAAACTCCTCACCAACCCGTGACCAGAGCTTATGACTCTCTTGTGAGCCAGTCCGGATGCTCCGTGACTTTCCAAGGTTTAATACCACTTGGATTCTCTGCTCGACTCTTCCTAGCTTGAGTCATAACCTTGTTGCTTTCCTCATCCTGCATCAATCGCCGAAACTCTTGCACTTCTTGGTTTGCAGTATTAGCTGCCTTGGAGAACTCCCGGAAGAGACTTTCAGCTGACACACTTGTTAGACAAAGACTCCATGCTAATCCCACGGCGGAAAATCGTAAGGTAACTTCGAAAAGGGAACGTACGAGATGGTTGTTTGTTCGTGAGAGGCGCAATGAGCCTCGGGATCGTGGTTCTCAATCCCCGGAGCTGTTCAGCAGGTGAGTCATAACTTCAGATAAAGAATGGAAACTCGTACTTGGATGTGCATCTCCTTCAAAGTCTTCATCGCTTTCTCCAATCGCTCTTCGTCCCATACATCCTCAACTGGAGCGGAGTCTGTTGGTTTGCCAGCGTCTCCTGAACCGATGGGCTTCTCCATGGCCTCTCCTTACCCAACGGTCATGAGAAAAAAAACTCCCTGACTCCTCTCCAGTGCCTTGAATAGTTCGTTGCTGATCCGTTCGATGAGGTGGTCTCAGTCGAGAAGTCGTGATCCTGGAAGAATGTGGAGTCTCGGATATAGACTTTGTGGCGCTTGCCGCTAAGCTCCATCCGGGTAAGTTACTACTTCAAATCCAATGTCGTATACTTCTTCACTTCATATCGATATTCACCAGAGCTTCGTCGATATTTGCTCTCCATTAAATATGGGTAGCCATCGTACAAAGACCTCGGGGCTTACTGCAAAGAATACTTGCTAGCAGTAGCCCTAAACGGCCTATGCTATTCACAGCATCACTTGATCTTCTGTTGCAATGTCCTGTCTAAGATTACCGTCTCTCCTTTGTAGATGCAAGTGCAGACTACATGAAGCTACATCCATGAGATAATTCTGCTTCAGCAGTGCCGATAATGTCGCACTGCCATGTTATTCCGGCGAGCATGAGGGAACTTTCGAAACTTTCCCTCTTCATTCCTCACCTTTCTCTCACACTTCAAGCAATCCCAGGCCATCAAAATGGCGACTAATCGTGAAAAGACTCTCCGTCTCTGCGATCGTGTATTTTATCGCCCTGACGATAACGTGGAGGATCTTCCTCCTGCGAGGCCGGCTGAGCGTCGCCCCCCGTCTAACCGTCGTCATTCACTCCCTCTCCGATTAAATCCTGTACAATCAAATCCTCTTAGCTCGAACTCTCTTCTCCCGCGGGAGCTTTGCTCGCTTGAGCGTCTCCAGTCCGGGCGGGCGGCTCCATCCACTCTTCCCCAGCGTCCTTCGAGATCTACCTCTCATGCTACTCAATGCTCGGCAGTGCACGAGCTGTACGAAGCAAAGGTTACCCCTGCCGCTGAGAGAGATCCGACCTCCATGTATCATGAGGCTCGACAAGGTGCCACTGACGGCCCCTCAGTCCAGCACCTGGGGTCTGATCCACTATCCGAGGAGCGTGGAGCATATGACAACAGACCCGGATTCGCTCGAGTAGGTACAGTCTCGACCCTGTATTGCTCCGAGTACTCCTATGCAGATACTAGCTTCTTTGACAACTTGTCATTCGATGAGGAAAATGAGCTTGTTCATCGTAACGTGTACACTGCAGTTCCTACTGCAGCTGCTGGTCCGTCACAGCCAAGAGATGGTAGAAAAGGTAAGCTTAGGAGCCAAACGAGAGATGAAGCAAGAAGTAAACTCGCGCTAACAAGATGCAGATACTGGTAGGGTGGCCGGCAGGATGAATGGGCTTGTTGAGCGTCATCGACGAGATGCTACTGCTCGTGCCTCCGCCGCAGCTCCGACTGGTACAGTGCCATGTATCTCCAATGTGATGGAAGGTTAGTTCTGGGAAAATGTTAGTCAGAGACCGAAGCACAGCTAACAGGAAGTCAGAGAGTGATAGCGCGGAGATGGCTGCTGAGCGAGCCCAAGAAGCCCCGTCTGCTGGTGCAGTTAGAACCAACGGCGCCTCAGTCATCTTGTATGAGAGCGAAAGTAAGCTTAGAAAGCGACACGAGCCAGAAAGCAATCTTTTACTAACAAGATTCAGTCACTGGAAGTGCTGAAGAGGCATCAGGTTTCTCTGTTTCTTCGAATGGAACCAACGGATCCCTGTCAGCCCCTTTGAACTTATCGGTCCCCCTCCCAGCTGGTGACCTCGCGAGCCGCGCTAGCGAGAATATTTCAGCTTCCACGCCAACTGGCGCGACTCGATCTCTCCAATTTCCATCAAATCGCAGCTCCCTCACTCGCCATTCGGTTTGGGCTTCTCCTACTACCTCTCATACACTTCCTCGAACGATCACTCTACCCAACACAATTCTCGCATCCCCTAGGCTCACTATGTCAAGCTCCACGGCCTCTTTCCCTGCAGCAGTGGAGAACCTGCGTAAGAAGGCTGGTGGCGTCATCTATTTCACTGGCGACGTCCCTGTCGGTGCGATGATTAGAATCAATAATACCCGTATCGAAGTCAAGCCCGTTGATGAAGGCAAGGTCAAAGGCTTCAAGAACCTTCCTAAGGGTGCTCACTTTCTCTGTGGTAGTCTGAAGGATGCCACTCTTCATAACGGCTTCTGGCTCGTCTACGACGGTCCGAAGAGTCGGAAATACGGCGATACCTCATTCATCATGAAGGCTTGGGATCGGTTTGCGAACGTCATTGGCAAGTATGTTATCCCCCAATCCCCTCTGAGCAAATGACAGCCCAATCTCTCGTGGTTCAACCACGCGTGCTTCATATCTGGTATTTGATTGGCATTATCTGACGTTTATCAGCGACTACGATTCAGCAAAGTTCACTGAGTACAAGCACAATATTCAGGTGATGGAGAGTATGGTCGTTCCCTATAATGACAAGAACCATGGAGTTTGGCAACAATTGACGGACCAAATTAATTCCGAGATTCTGAATACCGTCACCTTTGTCAGAGACCTCAACGGCGATAAAGTCAACCCTTGGGAGATATCCACTGTCACCGGCGAGAGACACGGTCGAAACGCCGTCTACAGGTTGAAGAAGGGAATTCCCCAGAATAAGGCTGATAGCGACCGTTACCTTGAGCCCTTCCTGGACTTCAATTTCCCCATTAACAGCAATGTGTGGGCTAAGGAACACTGCATTGTCCCTGCAGACTTCACCAAGTTGGTTCATGATAAGTCCGAATTCTTCTTGAACTCTGTGAAGAGCACAGGCTATAGTACTCAGCTCTGCATGGTTGGCGAGCTGCAATTTTGCTATGTCACAGGAGTGAAGCTTGGAAACATGGCCTGCGTGGATCAATACTTCCGGATCATCAAGGCTTTCTTCACGTCGTTTGAGCTTACTTATCAGCAACCCAAGCTCGTCGGCGACTTCCTCATTGCAATCGGAGCTCAGCTTTACTACGACCCTAAGTTCGACCAGTCCATCTTTCATCTAGCTCCTGACATGCTAGCTACGGTCCAGGTTCTCCTTGCCGAGTACAAGCGTCACATGGAGAACTTGTTCAAGTCCCGATATGGCCCTCTGCCCCCTGGGCATCAACAATTGAAGGAGGATTACCGCTGGTTTGAGGAGACTGTTGCTGAGGTCGGTTTGGTCATCCTCGATACTGGCTCCAAGGGCAAGAAGGGCATATTCGGTACCACGGGAAAAGGAAAGCGATCTGATGCCCAGAGCACGCAGGCTGGTGTCAAGAGCAAGAAATCAGTTCAGGACTTCGGATCGAAGGTTCGCGGTACTAGCTCTGAGATCCGTGTTGTGGAATCTGGTGCTGTTCACGGCATGGGTCATGGTTTTCTAGTTAGAGGATCTGGTGCTGCGTATGGTATGGAATCTCGTGCTGGCAATCGACCGGACTTCAAGGCCAAGGCTGATGCTGATGCTGAGACTGAGGACATTGAGATAGACCAATACTAAGAGACACGGAGATCCGGATTTCGTTTTCGTTTTTCTTTTCCTTTGTCATTACGAATAATGCTACGCGAGGCCGGTCATCAGCTTACTGAGGATGCTGGAAGTGTTTCTTTGGAGGGGAGATAAGAAGAATAGAGAGAGATTTTAAGAAGTTGTTCTCGTCGTGAGATATGTTGGTGCGTGAGATGTTCTGAATTACTTTTCCTATGACGTGTAGACTTAGCTTGTCCCCCGATATTGCTCATGGATACTTCTTATATGCGGATATCTCTCATCCCCAGGTGCCTCTTGTCTCTGGACACCTCAAGTGTGTAAGTACCTGTCGTCTCTGGTACCTCGCATCGCTAAATATCTCCATTGTCTACGTAGATCCCTCGTGTCCGGGCAAGCGGCGCTGGCTTTCAGTGAAGCCATTCCCAGGGGGGCAGGCCGGCGTACTCAGATAATATAATAAGTCTGAGTACAGCAGTTTGCACAGCTTAATGCGGCTAGGATAGTCGCTGTTTTATGGATGTTGTATGTCTTTTGTTAGATTTCAAGCGGC
>AYLM01000314.1:0-23660 GCA_001625345.1 Cairneyella variabilis | reverse complement strand
CCTCCCACCCCCCATCCCGTTCTCCCGCAGACCCCAACACGTGGTCCGGCTTCCCCATAATCCACGACGAAGTCTTCACCGGCCTCTACCGCCTCGGACGCTTCAGCAGCTCCTCCTTTATCGAAACGCACCCAGATATTAGCGTCCATGCCAAGTTATTGACTGGCGGCTTGGTACCTCTGTGCACCACGCTCGCGAGCCAGAGTATATATGATGCTTTTTTGAGTAGTGAGAAGAGAGATGCGCTGTTGCATGGACATAGCTATACAGCGCACGCTGTGGGGTGTCATGTCGCGAATACGAGTTTGGAGATGTTGAGGGAATTGGATGAGGGGGGTGGGTGGGAGGAATATAAGTCAGATTGGAATGGTAGAGGGAAAGAAGCAGAGATAGCCGAGGGGCAAAACCCGGAGTTCTGGAGTATGTGGGGAAAGGACTTTGTCGAGAATATATCTCATAGTCGAGAAGTTGAGAACGTGATAGCACTTGGCTCTGTCCTTGCTATCAATTTGCAGGATGAACACGCTGGTGAGTCCTCCCAATCTCTTTCTGGTATGAGCTTCACAACTGACTGTGAGTGTGCAGGATACAGTTCCAAGGCAGCCACTGGGCTGCAGAAGAAGCTGCTAGAAGGCTCTGGCGAATTTAAGATCCATGTTCGGGTGTTAGGGAATGTACTCTATTTGATGGCGAGCCAGACATCAAAACCAGAGACGCTGAGGAGGATAGAGAAGGTGTTGCTGGAAGCGTTGGTTTGAGTAGCGGTCGTGGTCTCGTAGTCTCCTCTGTGGACTGGGCCATTATTTCTAAAGCTGTAGAACGTCAATCTTCTCGCCATGGCAAGTTCGACAACGCGATTCCAAGCGGGTATGCCTATCGGGTGTGGCTCACTCCATAAACAATTTCATATTACAGTTCTTGAAATGTAGGATGTCCCTTTCTCAGTCGAAGTAAAAACCTCCAGTTCCAACTGGATACCTCCTCCTCAAATACGAGTGTATCGTGGAAGCGCAGCTTGTCTCAACGCCGGACTTAATTGAAGAATAATCGGAAGGCCGGGAGGAGAGACTGTGATTTCGTAGCATCTAATCTGATCTATACTTGTTGCACCATTAGGGCCGTTAGTTGTTCGTGCACTGAGTTGACAAATTCTAAGATGTCTAGGTCCGGAGTCCCAGATGAGTAAAAGATCGGCGAAAATCACGTCCTTGAGTTCATTTGGGAATCTGACAAATATTTCATTCATGATATCTCTCGGCGGCGGAGCATTAGCTCGAGTGTCAGTGGCGCCTTTATTTGCTAGTAGAATACCCATATTGAGATGTACAGGGCGCATATAGATGGATGTATTGAAATGCTGCTCACGATTGCGAGAATTGCTGCATATCAACTTACCTATTCTTTGTACTGTTGATTTCTGAAAGCAGTTGCTCAATACAAAGGTCAATCCGCAGCCAGTTTCAAGAACAAAGCGCGGCTACAGTCTGACCATAATTTTGGAGGGAAAATAATGCATTTCAGTTTTCAGTTTTCAGTTGAACCACACCCGGCATCCCCCTCACATCGATGCCCTCCCCTTCATGGTCGCTTAAATCACGTGCACCAGCTCTTTGGAATAGCCGAGCCATGCCGACATTAAGCGATGGAGTTCTCCCGCCGCAGGTTTCCTGAAACCTTCCCTGGGGCTTCCCCTTCGAAATATCTAGACAACGAGCACGTAATTAGCACGCAATCCGCTACGCGTCGCAAATCACTCAACGCCCTTCGACTCTGATGAAACAGAAGTCTGTCTCCCGAGACATTCGTCGGTATGGCACGCAAAGTGCTGAGTTTCGATGGGCCAGAGATAAGAATATTCCGCATGTGTGAATGGTTCTCGTTTTCGTACAAGTCACCATAATCTGCTCTCGAATGTATGGCCAAGAGCATATGAAGCAGTGCATTACAAAGCTGCTTATTATTTGATCGCTGTTGAGCCTTGGACCATAATTTTCAAAGAGCCCACTTCGATGTATCGTCCGTTGAGCTTTCGTGCAATCTCCAGCGGGCGTGTATATCTTCAGACTCTGCGATAACTGTATTTTCTAGCTGCACTGAAGCTCTGCCATGATCATGCTACCTATTTTCGGACCCGACGATTGCTCACAGGAACCATTACTCCCGTCCCCACCATTCTCATCAGACGACGATGGCAGAAACCATCAAAGTCTCAAGCTCACCCGCCATGTTGAAGATACTGTACTTCCCGAGACCGCAACACTGGGCAGAAATCTCTCTTGGAGTAGTGCGTACATTCTCGTCATCTCTCGTGTGATAGGAAGCGGCATCTTCGCAACTCCAGGGTCGATTGTCAAGACGACAGGAAGCATTGGGCTTGCCTTGCTCTTGTGGATCGCAGGTTCATTCATATCCTGGTGCGGAATGGCTGTCGGTCTGGAATACGGCTGCATGCTCCCCCGTTCAGGAGGCGACAAAGTGTACCTCGAGTTCACCTACCAACATCCACGATTCTTTGCGTCGACATTGATCGCAGTACATACTGTGCTGCTGGGTTTCACTGCAAGTAACTGCATTGTATTTGCGGAATATGTTCTCTTCGCCTTCGGTGTCGAGTCAACGGATGTCTTGCAGAAATCACTCGCTCTCAGTCTCTTAACTGCCGTTACGGTCGTCCATGGATGTTTTCTCAAGACAGGTATTCGAATACAAAACTTCTTGGGTTGGATCAAAATAGCACTCATTCTCTTTGTGGCGTTGACAGGAATTTACGTCGTCATGTTCAATATCCAAGGCTCTGAGGGTTCGAGTGCAGCACCCAGGAGAGTTTCGTGGAATGGACTTTGGAAATATTCAAATTGGGGTTGGGGCACCCTCGCGACTGCCATTTTCAAGATCTCGTATTCCTACGCTGAATTGAACAACGTCAACGATGTCTTGAACGAAGTCAAGGATCCGGTGTGGACCTTGAAGACAGTAGCGCCAGCGGCACTTCTTACAGCTTGTCTGCTATATCTGCTCGTCAACTTTGCCTATTTCTCGGTGGTACCACTAGAAGAAGTGAAGGAAAGTCGGGAACTCATTGCAGCTCTTTTTTTTGAACATGTGTTCGGGGAAAGTCTTGGGAAGGTCATTCTTCCGCTGACAATAGCTGTTTCTGCGGCAGGAAATGTGATGGTCGTCGCCTTTTCCTTGGTATGTTCATACACTCTCAATTGTTTTCTGATTGATCTTGATTCTCGATCTGACCTGTCTGCAGGCGCGTGTAAACCAAGAAATTGCTCGACAGGGATTTCTCCCATTCTCTTGGCTACTCTCTTCTTCGAAGCCTTTCGGAGCTCCCTTGGGCGGATTGATTGTCGCCTATATCCCATCTTTTTTGGTCATTGCTATACCGCCGCGAGGTGATATTTATAACTTCATTCTGGATGTCCAAGGCTATGCGGGACAGTTTGCAGCACTGGCTGTATCTTTCGGTCTACTATGGCTAAGGCGAACGCGACCTGATCTCAGCAGACCGTTCAAAGCTTGGCTTCCAGCGGTATGGATTCGGATTTCGCTTTGCCTTGCGTTACTTTCAGCTCCTATCTTTCTACCCAAGGACGGCATCTCGGACGTGGGGTTCTTTTATGCCACTTATGCGATTGTTGGCATCGGAATGTGAGTAGAAGTCGCTCATTTGTGTTCAAAATTCTAATGCACTACGCAGTGTCTTGTTTGGAGTGTTGTATTGGTACCTGATATTTGTGGCGATTCCGCACTGGTACGGTTACAGAGTGGAGGAAGAAGTTGAGGTTCTGAGTGATGGCACAAGTATCTCCAAGCTTGTGAATGTAAAGAAGAACTGAGAGATCAATATCTAGATATCTTAGAATTTACAGGGTGTAGTTCCTGCTACATCTTAGATAGGTCGGCAGCTAGGGAGTTGTGAGGGTGAGGGTAATGTAAAGCTACATTAGAAGCTCTGGCTTGGCAACCTTTCTATATCTTGGAACTACCGGCCGATTCTTTGATGTCGAAGAGACCAATTGTCTTCAGACACCCAGTAATCACAGAATCGCGCTTCATTAATTATCACTCATGTGATCCTGATCTCCGTGATTTCTGCTTACAGTATTACCCCGCACTTTTTCACCAAGAATTCGGATTACATGCGATAGCTATCACGCAATATGTTACCACATTTTCGCAACGTCCAAGTGGTCTTTTCAAGGTGTATTCATAATCATGCTTATAAACTAGCAACTAACTGATGGATGGTAGTCATCTTGATTGTGAACCTTTGTGGGCTAATTCAAAGTTCAGAAGTCTGTTCTGATGAGTCTGTGGATGGCATAAGTACTCGGCCGTTTGCTGTTCTCTTTACCCTTCGCTCTGTACTTTCTTTTGGTTTTGTTACAATAACTCTACTATCAGATAAAAACAAATTATTGATTTGAGGAGAGCCGAAGACGTCTCTTCAAGCTTTTCATCATGACTTCAGTCTCCCAGGACTTCGGAGTTGCTCCACACCTCCTGTCCCCAGTCGGCAATCAAGTCACAGTTGCAGATCCAGTCTCTACCAAATTGCGGGGGCCCAAGCCTCGAGATATCACGGCGACCTTCAACTACTACAAAGATCCGGCAGACGGCTCTCCTCCAGCACCCAACTATGTCAATAAGCCTGGCAGCTATGAGCGAACGCCGATCTCTCAGAAGCTTCTGGTTCACGACATTCGAGGAACAGAAGACCAGTATACCTTAGACACCACAGGATTTCAGATCCACAAGCATGCGAGTGCCGAGAAGGACTTCCTTGATGACGAACAGATCAAAGAATTCTACTATCCTGAGACGGAGGAACTCTTGAAGAAAGCGTATGAGAATAATCATCCAAGTTTTTCTTCGAGGCTAACGAGGAAATATCAGCACTGGTGCAACCAAAGTTTTCATCTTTGACCATACCATCCGCCGTCAACAAGTTGACTCTCGCGTCAAGCCCGTATCTGCACAGCCTGAGCCTCATGCACCTGAGACAGATTCATCCAGCGGACCGATCACAGTTCCGGTGCTACAAACCCTCCGCGGTCCTGTCCAACGAGTACACATCGATCAGTCATACGATGCTGCTCCTGACCGCGTCACATACCATCTTCCAGACGAAGCCGAAACACTCCTCAAAGGTCGTTTCCAGATTATCAATGTCTGGCGCCCCATTAAGACCATCCTCAAAGATCCTCTTGGAGTGGCTGCCGCCAAGTCAGTTGTAGATGACGAACTCGTGCCGATTAAACTTATTTACCCGCATCGCACTGGCGAGACATATAGTGTGAGACCTGCGAAAGAGGGGAGGACTGATGGTGGGCATAAGTGGCATTATTTGTTTCAGCAGAAGCCGGATGAGGTTCTGCTGATTAAGTGTTTTGATTCAAAGACGGATGGGAGAGCGAGACGGGTGCCGCATAGTGCTTTCATTGATGATGAGTTTGTGGATGAAGCACCGAGGGAGAGTATTGAAGTCAGGGCTTTAGTTTTCCATCCTGATGATACTGAATAAGCGTACAGAAGAGCATAGCTCCGGGATATCAGATCAGAATGAATGGTTGCCTAGATTTTCAGATGGTGTTCAATTTGAATCCTCATTACTTGCCTTTTATCAAATTTTCGCGGAGACTACTCAAACTTTTGGGTAGCTTTTATGGTCTCTTCACGAAAGGATCCAAGAGCCTGCAAGAAGATTGATAGTGTCTTTCTGGGCTGTCCCTTTAGCGAGCCCCTGAAGCAGTAGCGGTCAGCGTGCTGGAAATTCCACTTCTGACCACCATACCCAACGTTAGCCGGCAAGAGTCCAAACTAATTCTTCAGAAATGATAAACTGTGATATGTCACGGCTTCCAGAGATGGCGCATGCAAGGTTTCTCAACTTTTTAATAACTTCGCTGTGGGTGCCTCATAAAATTTGCAACTTTGGTTTTCAGGCTCGAGGGCTAACTTGGTGGCGTAGGCACTAGTTTAGTCGGCTCATCACTCTCAACGACATCGCGGAAGGATCGATTTGGTGTCAGTTATGCAGCCAGAAATCTCATTATTTCGATGCTACCAATTTACACCATGATTGTTCACATAATGCTCCCATCCATGGCATTCAACGAGTCAGGGACGACTCAGCAGTGAGTCTCCACGCCTCCTTATTATATGTCGCAGGCCAGACACCATTCTTTCCTGGAGCTAAGATACCATTGGGGTCCAGGGCATTCTTAATCTTCTCATTCAGCTTCATTTGAGCATTATCGTTGAAGTTATACGTCTCGGCGATCTGGTCCATCAGCGCAAGATGAGTTCTGTACTCTCCCCAGCCGTGAGATGCGCAGTCAACAATGAGCTTTCTAATCAGAGTGTGCATTCGCTGCTTCTGCTCGGGATCATTGCGGTTGAACACCAGGCAGACGATGTGATGCATTTCACGCATACCGATGGTGAAGGTACCGATGAAGTCGAACCCTGCTTCAAGCACACGCTTCTGCGTGATGGCATATTGGAGAGACGCGTCTTCGCCTGAAATCTTGGAGATTGGCGAGAAAAAAAGATGGGCACCGTTTGGTAGCCAGTCAACCCACTTCAGCTCATCAAATGTGGGGATTCCTTGCAGGGTCTTCGCACGAATGTGCAACACAGCCTTTGGGTCAAGGACATCCTCTGGGAAGAAGAATTTCGCGCCCTCAATGGTGCCAAAGGACTGCTTCACGACCTCCCACATAACGTCTCGAACCGGCTTTGGACCGTATAGAGCGCCGTAGAAGTTCCAACGACCCAGATTTAGCTTCTCCTGGATGGCCACAAGTTCCTCTTCCGTGAGAGGCTTGTCGCTTGAGCTGTATGAACTCTTCGGACCCAAGACGGCTGCATCAAGCAAGATGTGGCGGATACTAGGAACATTCTGCAGAATCATGGCTAAACGAAGTCCACGAATCACGTCGACAATTTTTGGGAGATCCTCGTCTTTGGGGAAAGTGATGAGGTATGGTTGGTAACCGCCAGGATTGACCATAAGCCAGATTCCCATCTTGGTCACCACGCCCAAATTGCTCTGTGTAAAGATGCCATCGTTGTAAGGGCCGAATCCGTAATTGAATAGTTGCCAGCACTTGTTACCAGGCTGCTCATCAAGGCTGCCTCCCTCAACATGGGGTTGAGTTGGGTCTGGCATTGCACCCATTCCTGTGCGGATGAGCTCTCCACTTGGCAACACAACCTCCAATCCGCAATGCATCATGAAGTGATCTAAACTTGAGGGTCAGCGTCTGCACCATCAAGGAAAGCCTACTCAGCATACCTCCATACGGTGTGTATCCAACGCCTCGCTCAATGGCGTTTCCAAGGACGGATCCACCTCCGAGGTCAGGAGTGTCAATCCAGAGCTTGTCATCCAACTTTTTCTCGACAAGATAAGCATGGAGGTCGGCGTAGGACACTCCTGGTTCTACCAGCGCATATGCTCCCTCCTCATTGACATCAAGGACTTTATTCATGTGTCGGCCCATGTCCAGACCAATGCTGCCAGGCACTCTAGGTGCAGCGCCTCCATATCCAACATTGCGACCGATCGAGAAAGGCCAAACCGGGATGCCGAACTTGTTGGACAGCTTCATGAGAGCTTGTACCTCAGTGACCTTTCGTGGAGCGACGACCGCAGAGGCGACGAAGTAGTCCTTATCAAAGACATGAAACATATCGTGCGCCTTCGCACATGATTTCAAGTCAGTCCACTGTCTTGAAGGAGTCTGTTGAGCCCACGAGCATTGCTGAAGAGCAAAGAGACCTATGTTTTCGGATATTGGAGTACAGTTTTGGCTCGTCTATGGCTCCGAAAAAGGTCATACTGATTTGAGAACCTGACTTACCTTTGAGGGGTCAATGTAGTTCTCCTTGCAGAGTCCATCTTCATCCTTGATGATCGTGACATTCTCTTCGCCAACAATTGCGACAGCTTGCTTGGCGTACTCCTTGAACTCGTCTGAACTGATTCCCGGTGGAAGAGCAAGTGGATCACCAGCTACTTTCAGTGACGAGTCATTTGGAACTCGATACACCACCGTCTCAACTCTTGTTGAAGCCATGCTAATTGATATCTGATAGATGATAGTTAAGATGTTGCAAAACTATGCACTTGTTAGAGGAGCATGATCTTCACAACTTGAGAACGTTCTTGAAAGATGGTGCTTGGCAACGTCCCCTTCACTTGTGGGCTGATTCCATCTTCACACCGCTGGACTTATTGAATGAATACCAAGCCCAACACAATGGGTTCAATTGTGGGGGAAATTACAGATATGCCAGCTTGAAACTCTATGGGATGGCACGATGACAAGGTCAACGTGACGATATGTGGAGCCGTGATATGGCCAATACCCTTAAGGAAGAGATGGTCGATCGGTCCACAAGTTCTATGCTTGCGTCGTATTGTACGGAGCCTGAGTCGTAACGTTCTCTCCAAATCCTACAGTACTCTGCAATCCGGGACCGAAAATTTTGTTATCGAAGGATTTACGGAAAGCATATGAATGACGATTGGCGAAAATCATGGATTACAACACATGAACAGCCAAATCCGTGCGGTCGAATTTGACTTGTGTTGTACAAAGCAGAGAAGCAACTTCTGAACAAGAAAGTCTCGGCACTTACAAAAAGAGATAGTGGGGAAGTGACAAAGTATTTATGCTGACCCACCGTCCGGGGCCCGGAAGCGGTGCCATGGAACGAACCGCACCTTGACCGGTACCTGTGCCGGCTCAGCTTGTCAAAACGGCCCCACAACACCCCACAACATACGACTGTTTGGAATATCCTAATTTTTGACGCTCACCAACCACAATGTTTTCCTTCCACGCAGCTCTCAGACTTCATGTTTCTTGGCCGAACTTAAAATTGAAAGATTTTTCACCTTCCCTGCCCGCGGCGCTCCTGACAGCGGCATAGCAAAGGATCTTGATATCCCCCTCCCTGAATATTTGTCAATACCCACAATTTGGCCGCACTCTTACCCGCAACTGTAGATAGCCGACTTGGTGTGGGGGGGTATCAAAAGTCAACGGTTGCTACTGTTGTCGATCCACGCCACTCCCGAGGTCACCAATGGGAATGTTCTTTCCCCTTGTTTCCACCTCTACTCTTCGTTCACGGGTAGCAGTTATGGGTACACTGAGGGACGGGGGAGGGGAGAGAGTGCGAGTCAGAGTCGAGGAAGAAGCCTCTCCAGACTTCTATTTGCTTACAAGGAGCTTTATGCTCTATGGGACCCATGGCTGAAGCAGAGTGTTTCCAGCGAACGGGTTCCCACGCAGGCATGCCTCAGATATGGACCTACTCACGTTGAAAGGAACTCTCCTTCCTAAGGCTGGGATTATGATGGGATATCTGTGGAAAGCACATTTAGTACTCTTTATGTATTTCACCATTCTCGGTTCCAGCAGATCATTCCTCTTAATGTTCGAAATGTGCCGAAAGAAGTTAAGATCTGTGGAAGGGGTAGCAAAACCTCTCCCCTTTCGGCCTCAGATCTCTCTTAATTTTAGATGGTAGCACTCTTGAAATATCGCGTCTAGGACGCTCTTTCATTCTGAGGTTTTGAAGTCTCTGTTTTCGCTCTTTGGTGTGTGTCTGGGTAACTTTCTCTCCAGATGACTTATTTCGCAGGCTATGCACCACTTGTTGTGGGTGTTATGTGGACAGAGACTGTCATTGCCCTCATTTTTGTTGTTGCTCGTCTTTACACAAGAAGTCTCCTCATCCGGAGTTTGGGCTGGGATGACCATCTCATCGCCATCTCAATGGTATCTGACTGACTCCTTTCTGCATAGACGACTTGGAAGTAAAGCTAATAATTGTCTGGAGATTCTCTTCTTAGGTTATACACTTCTATGCACCATAGCAGCCTTCAACGGCTTCGGAAGCCACGCCGCGGATCTTGGGGGCGTACAAAGCGTCATAGCCACCAAGTGGGAAATCGCCGCCCAAACCTTTAACATCGTGGCCATCGGAACCAGCAAATGTTCCGTGGCGGTGTTCTTGCTTCGAATCGTCACTCGCAAAATCCATGTTTGGTTTCTGTGGTTCTGCGTCTTTAGCACCAGCTTCGTTTGCGCCTCTTGCATCGTTTTCATGTATACACAGTGTACTCCGCTGGAGTCTGTGTTCAATCCAACATTGCCGCATACGTGTTATATAAACTTCACTGCGGATGCAATATTCTCTGGAGGTGAGTCAGCCACGTTTGTTTAGCTGTATTGTAGCTCACCATTTGCAGGCTATACTACGGCTATGGACTTCGTCCTAGCTATCTTCCCTTGGTTCATTCTTTGGCAGCTCAATATGAAGCGCAAGGAGCGCCTTACCATTGCTTTTGGCCTTTCACTTGGCGTCTTGTAAGTCCTCTGAGCCTCGTAAATAATGTGCTGTTGCTGATTAGCACTTCAGTGCTGGAATCTGTGGAATAGTCCGTGCAGTTGAGCTCCAAGCCATATCAGGAAAAGCAGACTATACTTGTACGTTGTTCTCGTGCCACTGTTGGAAGATTCGCCTCCACGGTCCAAAAGCCCCTTCATCTTGAACTCCAAAACCCGCAAGTACTTTCACAATCTCGACTAATCTAACTTCTTACCAAGACTTAACCGTTCCTCTCATCCTATGGGGTTCGACCGAACTCCTCGTCGCCATCCTCTGCGCCAGCATTCCCATCCTCCGACCCCTTTATAAGCACGTACGAGGCCTCAACTCCTCATCCGCACCGTACGAACTGGGTAACACACCCTCCCGCCATCTCGAGACCGGCGACAAAGTGGGCACCAAGAAGATCTATCACACGCACTCTAGTTCCCGTAGTGCCAATGGAGCCTTGAGTAGTAATCCGCAGCAAGTAGCATACAGTGGCAGTGGTGGAAGCGGTAATATGGCGACAGTATATATGGGCGGCACGCATCTGGATAATTCGAGCGATGAGGAGATTTTGAAGGGAATTCAGGGGAGGGTTGATGGGAAGCTGGAGAGCCAGTTTAGTGGGGATGGGATACAGAAGACGACACAGGTGGATGTTTCGTATTTCGAGGTTTAAGTGTTGTAGGACTGGTACGAAGGATACTTATGATCGCAGTCAGAATGCGGCGCTCGTGGCTTGTGGTGTAGGATTGGGTCGGTGTACATAATACTATCAGGGTTGGTGCAGGTGCAGTTCTAGCATTTCTCTGGCTCCTCGATAGCTCATGGAACAAGATCGTAACAGCTGAGTCTTCGTGTTCCAAAAATATTTTGACCTCTGGAATACTTTAGCACGACATCTTAACTGGTGAGCTGGATTCAGGGGATTGTCGCTTCAGGAAAGCGGCAGTCCTATTGGTTTACAGCCTGTAAGAGCCGAAGAGTCGACAGGCACATGACACCCCAAAGCTCTGATCAAAATATCTATAGCTCAAGAGATTCTCACAAGGCTCGAGGTAGGAAGACAGCCAAGGGCGATTTCAGATCCAGATCGTTCTTGGTAGATGAATATGGCGCAATAATTATCAGATTAGACGGAGATACGAACAGTACGTTGTTCCGTCAACGCGGCTAATGACGCCTCTGCTCCCACAGTGCGGCTCCTTTATACCATCGACAGCATCCGGTCAACCTCAATCAAATAGCAGTGTTTAACATCGAAGGAAAATTACCTAGCAACGAGCGCCCAAAGAATCAATTCGTGATGTCGAACTTCAACATGCACAGCATCAAGCGCCAAGCTCGGAGGGAAGCCTGGTATTCGGAGAGCTGGAACCCATGGCAGCAAAGGCCCAGGAGATCGAGGACGGGCACCCCTCATCAGAGTCGGATGATGTAGGGACATAGATAGAAGTATCATTAAGTCACATTCTAGACGGTGCCTGAATTTCAACGACATGGTATAGATGATCTGACGGCTCCGCGTCGGCCCCAAGCCCCGGATCCAGAACCTGCCATTGAAAGCCCATCTTTTCGGCTAGAAACTGGATCTCAGAGAACAGCCAGCTACGGGAAGTTTCTTTCAAAATCGGCGGGGCTTAGCTTCATATGAAGGGTCAGATTGAGCGTACGGAGTATGACTCTTGGGCTTCGAAAGCTCAAGTATCCTGGGACCATTTGGATCATTGTCAGAAAAGCTGGCGGCGGCCCATGGGTTTCGACATGCTGTTACTCGTGCTCCTGACGCAAGTCGGCAAGGAGCGTTCACCACACAGTCCTCTCTCAAAAGAACTTAATTTCAAGGCTCATCCACAGACTCAGAAGACTGCTTAAGATAGGTAGGGTTGAGACTAGAGATATTTCATCATCCATTTAGATCAAAGGGCTAGAGCGGCGAGAGCTTGACATCCACTGCATCTATATCACCACGACAGGATTGAATATAACACCAGTATATCTGTCTTCCAGTTTGCACGACCATCTCAAAAATACAAGGATGTCGGGTCCGGTTGCCAGGCTCTTCGTTTTCGAAGGCGTCTTACCTTCATTTAATATAGAAACACTTAGTGAAGCCCTTGAATGCGGCATCGAAGTGTTCAATGACGACTTCAAGAGAGCTAGCGAGGACGTCGAGGTCGTCCTTCCAAGTATAAGGAAGCGCCAGTGTCATGTAGTGATACCCTACAGAAGAACTTACCAGCCAAGTTTTCGAAAAGAAGTCCGTGAAAGTAGAAGTTTGAGAAGCTCGTTCTCTCACGGCGGTCTTGTGACAACCGAAGAGCACGTCACTTGTTGGTTCTCCTCTATCATTGAGGGGTCTTGGACAGGTCAGTACATACAAGATTTATCAATTGTCATGGCCATACTTTCTGTGACTACTAATGCTATGCAGCTGCGATTATCTGCGATGCCGATCACATACTAGCAGCAAATCTCACATCGAGCGACAGTTCCATGCGTTCAGAATTCGAATCTGCCATGCGGTCTGTCCCCGCCCCGGAAGTTCTCAACGACCCTTACCTGGTTGTCCGAGTCCTACTTGGGCTAGTCAGCACCTTCTGGAAGACAGTAATTCGAGACCAAGAAGGCTACATGCTTCCAGGTTTCGAGCCCCAATATACGCTATCCGAGCAAGGCGGATGGAAGGCTTCTCGAAAAGGAGTACTTTGGCGAGTATCTTAAACAGACACTCGGGATGCTTAGAATGGATCTCCAGATTTTCCAATCCCTGAGTACTAAAAGCAAAGCCTTTGTACAGGATTAGGATGAGTTGCTGGCCGACTATAAGTTCCTGGTCAACGAGGTTTCAACAAATCGAGCAGAATGCAAGGACCGTACCAGTGATAACTGCAATGATTGGGATAGAAGAGAGTAGAAAGGCGATCCAGCATGCCAATGATGTGAAGTGAGTCTTCTGCCTAAATCTATTTCTTCCGAGGTAGTATAATAAAGTTCATGTAGAGCATTAATAACCTTGGCAACGGTTTACATCCCACTGTCCTTTGTGGCTGGTATATTCGGTATGAACGTTACACAGCTGAACCCCAACCCGCTTGTTAATATTCCACTCCGGCTTTATTTTGCCACCGCGCTGCCGATTGCCGCAGCTTCGATGTTACTTGTCCGGCATTGGGGCTGGCTAAAAGGGTGCGTTATGTTCGTACAGCAAAGATTGTATCTTCTTGCTGAAATGCGGGGTTTTGAAGAAGGAAAGAATCTCAACAGCCGATGCGTTGGTACATGCTGGGACTGTTGGTATAGCTACTGGATCTGCGAACCCATTCACAGTTCACTAGGTTATGGTTGAAGAGGAAGGGCACACAATATTATAATTATTTTGATGCCGTACTGTTGTTGTCTATATCGATGAAGTGGGATAGTGAATATGGAAACGGTCAATTCTGCCTTCACATGCCCTGAGAATCAAGCACAGAAATTAGCAGAGAGCGACTATCATATTTGCGATTTATTCGTACGCTCATTCATTCTCGCTCATGGAACACCAAACCATGCAGCATCCCACATCCCCACTCCTCTCCCTCGACATCGCCAACCATCACATCACCTCATAGAACCCACCATAATCTCATAACACAAACAATAAGATCCTCCCACCGATCCCATGCAACCAAACACATACACACAAACGCCATCTCCATCCCAAATCCATTCCCATCCCACACAAGGAAAGAGAGCCAGCTGATCAAGCCGTTGAAGCCACCATCTACTATACACTTCAAATGTAGGAGTCAGAACCCAAAAACGAAGCTTTTGGCGCTTGCAAATCAAACCAGGCATCAACATGGCAAATGCCACGTGATGCCGAAATCGTAACCGGTAATTAAAGAGCGTAGGGATCGGTTGCCAAGGAAGTCGTTATTTTAGGTGTGAATCCATCATTTAGGCGTTGACCACAGTCTGAAGCTGTGGACTAGGTATCTTGTCTCCCTCGGTTTCCGTCTCGTCTCGCTCCTCACGCTCCGTCGCAGTACCAGGAAGCTTCTCCAGGAAGTCTGGTATGGCGGGTGAGTTCGAAGCTTCAGGAGTATAAAACATCGCTTGCTTGCCATGACTGCCAGGTGCTTCTTCCTCCTCCTCATCTTCGACAGGTGGAAGTGGTGTACGTCGTCCCTCGGAGAAGCTGACTGCCACTTCGCTATCCTCACCATCAGATGTGACAATTCCAGGAATGCCTGAATGTTGTGCAGTCATCTTCTTGTGCAACTCTCTGAAACTTCTGGCTGTAGCTGTACTAGTGGTGGCTGCCGAGTCGTGACGCTCGTGGAATTCGGCTGGCTCAGCGAGAACAGAGTGAAAGTCGTCGTCTATGCTCGCGGGTGACAAAAACCCAGCCGGCTCCTCCCTATGAAGTTTCTTTGTCAGTCGCAATCGTTCTTCCGGCGACATGCTTTGAAGTTCCGACCCGAATGTGATGACGGAAGCCTTCTTGCCATGAACGACAAAACTACCCGTGCCACGAGACAAGACATCTTCTCTGCCTTCATCGGACATACCAGCACTCGATGAGGAGTCCTTCCCTTTTCGGCTTCGGGTATGTGAAGGGATATGACCTTCCCGGAGAGTGCGGTGAAGACTTCGGCGAATTTGGCCCCTATCCGCCTTTTTCTTCTCTTTCTCGCCAACTACATCTCTAGTCTCTTCGCTGTCTGGACCAGTCCCGGGTCGTTTGGCATCTGGCGTCTTGTCTACGTCGACCAAACCTGCCTGCTCGAGCACTGCCTGCTCTGCAGCATCAATGTTAGCATTAGGAGTTGAAGGCGGCTGAGCATCAATGCCAGGAGACTTGGCACCTGATCTCGGTGGAGAGGCGGCTAGGACTGGACTGGAAGGAACTACTGAGCTAGAAACAGAGACTTTGCGGCGAGCGTCAAAAGATAGAGGAGGTAACTCCCAGGACGCCTTTGCCCTGTGGAAGCTAGAGTCTCTAACAAGTGGAGGTGGAGTGCTGAAGATATCATCCATCTCGTGTTCCACGTCGGTCTGGGGATTGTCAGATGTAGTCGGGCGATTGGCCGAACCAATGGTAGGTGACCGTGGAGTGAGCTGCTGGGTAAGACTTGCTTTCGAATGAAGGCGAGCAAGGGCAGCCCGCTCCGAAGTTGGCGTCTCACCGCCGAGTTCCACGCGAGGGTCAGTTTTGTCAACAGGAGGCTTTTCTTCTCCCAGATCCATGCACAAGATGTCCTTATGACATCTCAGGCGCCAGATTTCCTTTCGACTCCATTTCAGCTGAGCAGCCATCCGTCCAGCTGCTAAGATTACTTGATCGCGAGTCTTTTGCGAAATCGGGGCCAAAATCAGAAGATGACGGGCATTTCTCAGCTGTGCATCGAGCTGCTTTTGGACAACCACAAGCTTCTCATCTGCGTCAGCGATCTTCTGCAGCATGATTTCTCGACGAGCTGCTAGAATGTCTTGCGCCATTTTTGTATCAATCTTTCCACTAGAGATGGTGACTTCTCCTGTTGGTGTCTGAATTGACTTGGTTGAGTTGTTCTGGCTGTCTAATCGCCGAATGCCACGCGTTCGTTGCCCTTCATAATTTCCTCCTACTACACCCCGCATACGGACTCCTGAAGTACGAAACGCAGCTGCATAGTTGAGTTTTGCGAGCCAGTCGTTCATCTCACTCTCGTTGTCAGCCAAGAAGATCTCCTCCAAGCCGCCGTGGCGAACGAAAACGAATGCATTCTTGTGCTTCTTATATGTCGAGTCAAGTAAGGCGACTGCGTCGTCAGTTGACATCAGTGCGTCTGGCTTGAATTGCTCCAGCGGAGGCTTAAAAATGACAGGAGTACCGTCATGACCTTGCCTGATATGCGTCTCAAGTTGATGCATCAAATTCTTGATCCAATTAGTGTTCCTGAAAAAGTAGAGTTGGGCACCCGTGAGAATGGCTCCCCATTCTTGCCATGGCGACCTGGTTTTCTTCTTTTTGGGATCTTTTCGCCATAGAAGTCCAACCTTCGTGATCTTGATGTCAACGATACCAGGGTGGGCTTCCTGTGGATTATTGACTGTCTTGTCATCCATAAAGGCATCGGGTCTGGATCGAGCCGACACAATCTGCAGAATGCCAGTCTTGAAGAATGTCTTCACTAAGTCTGGGAGGTTGAGTGATGGAGCTGTACCGAGATAACTGTAATGCTCCTCGAGATACATCACATCCTTAAGATTTGGCCGCAACGAATCTAATTTGCTGTCGATGATCAAAGTATACGGATCAACTGGTTCTTTTGATGGCCGCTTCGTTGGATCAACCGGTCCACGAGGGAAGATAGATTTCTTCTTCATCTTGTGCTGGATAATGCGCTCACCGTTTATATCAAGATCATCTTCAACGTGAATGAAAGGTGTATAAGAGATATTGTCATAGAAGCATTCGAGAATCTCGTCAAATATACCTTCGCCACGAGTGTTCTTCAGGTAATCGGGCTTCTGCATCTTGTGCTTGTTGTTCTTGTTGAATACGTCAGTGTGCAAGATCAGGAGTGAGAAGGCGATGAAGTAAGCCTGATCGGGCGATGCGTAGATTCCGGGGTTGCATTCGTGGTATCTATTCGCAAAGCCCTGTAGGCATCTGTCGATTTGCTGAGTTTCTTTGGGCAGTTCAACTTCCATAAGCAACTTCCGAATTGCCATGTCCATCGGATCTCCGAAGAAACCAAAGCCACGCATATAGCTTCGAAGCACGGCCTGTGAGAATTGATCGGTACCCTTCGAGAGGACACTGGCAACAACACCTCTGCTAACAGCTTCTTCAAGGCGAACAAGATATTTTGCGGGTGTATCATCTTCATGACGTTCAGGTAGAACCACAGGCTCTCTTGCTAACTGTATGGAATTGTTTTTTGACGTGCTGGAACCTGGAGTTACAGGTCCAGAATTCCGTGGATTGGGAGGTTCCGAATTTTGACGTAGGCGATGGGACAGACCAAAGAGATCTCCAAAGCTTTTCCGGCCTGTGGAAGTTGAAGTTCGGGTAGATGCCAGTGTTGGGGTGGGCAACGGGTCTTCACTTGGCATATTCTGCAGAGAGCTCAGAGTTGACGATCTTCCACGCATTCCAAGCCTCTGGCGTGTAGGCGACGACTGGTTAGAAGCACTCGATCCTTGTCGAAACAACTGCGCAACGGGGGCTGCAACACCCGAAGAGTTTTTGGCAAGCACACTGTGCGCTGGGGATGGGAGTGGGGAGCCAAAGTCGCCATGAGTGCCAACATCATCAGCCGAAGGTGATCGAAGTGCCTTTACAGCAGCAGACTCAGCTCCTAGTCTACGTGAATTGCTAGCAGATGCTCGAGACAAGGATTGTGCTGGGTCTGGGATTTGAGACTTTTGGGGAAGATGTGACAGATTAAACAATGGGGCCGGCTTCTTCCGACGAGGCAGTCGAAAGAAAGTCGTGGTTGTATGAACCGTGTGCGTGGTAGTTGTAGTGGTCGCATATACACCATGATCTCCAGAGCTTCCATCTGATCTCGAAGACTCTGATAACCGATTGACGGGGAGAGCCAAAGTCGAGTTGGCTTCATCGCCATACGCAGGAGGGGAATTGCCAGTTTGAGTTACAGGACGTTCTGGCTCGTCGAAAGTCACCCGTCCTTTGCTTCCCGATGGAGCAGTCTCCGACATAGTTTTTCTACGCTCTTTCTTCTCATTCTTGGAATGTTTCAAGGTTGCTGGCTCTTCGGTTTGACTGGTACCACTGTCGACAGAGGATTTTCCTCGTCCAGGAAGTCGCATCTTCGATTTCTTCTTGTTTGGCTTCATAACATTTATATCCATCGTGGGCGCGGTAGTAATGATTTCGGGAGCTGGTGAGATCATGTTAGTCTGATATGGATCCGGGTATGTGGTGGGAAAAGGTAGTACTGACGTTGAGGTAAAGGAGGGGCATGTTCGGACTGAGCTTGGAGTCGTGCTGGAGACCGCATTAGCAATTGAGATACTCCAGACAGCAGATTGACTTACCCCGAGTAGATAATTGCGAATCCGAAGCATGCCGAAACTTTAGCATACTGAACCGGCGGTGTTTGTGATTTTCCTCTTGGACAGGTGGATGTGACACGGAAGAATCTCTACCTGCACCACTCTCAGCTGATGCTCGTCTCGAAGACGCAGCGCCGTCCAAGGCCGACTCTGGCGACAGGAAGCTCGATCGCAAAATCTGTTCGGATGCTCGGCCATCAATTATAGGTCTAGTCGCTGCATTGCTCGAAGATTCAGCAGACTGCTGGAAGCTGTGTCGTCTGCGGCCTAACAAATTGGGTGGCATGAGAGGCATGGTTGCAATTACAGCCGCGAAGTCATGGACCTCGAGGACTAGACGTGGGGGAGAGGCTTCGAAAAGATCACATTCGTTCTGTATTCGTCGGAGGTCGAGCTTGATTGCAAGACACACCAGCCTTCTCGATGTTTAGAGTTGAGGCTGGGAGATCCTAGCAGTTGCAGGGTTCGTGGGATGGAGAACGACTCAAACGAGTGACTGGAGCGACGACAAGGTCGTCCGTGTGCGAAGTAGAGGATGAGAGTCAATCAAGATCTCATAGGAATGGAATGGGTAAAGGAGTATGGTAGAAAGAGAGAATGGTGGGCATGTCAAAATCAACTTCACGGAGACTTCGGTTGAAATGCTCGAAGACCTTCCTTTCGCTGGGCCAGAAGCAAGTTCTCCTATTACGCACCTCTCAATAGCGTAAGACCAAGACCAACGCGGATCGCGCATGCGACCACAGACCTCAGCCACACAATGTTTCTGAAGGGCTGGCGCTTTAGCACTGGTCTCGGCAATTTATTTAGTGGGCAAAGAGTGGCTGTAAAGCGAATATAACTACTAATTTCGAAAATACATATCGAGTGAGAAATTCTATCAGTATCTGAAGACAAGCATCCGCTCAATAATGGATCCGTCCCCAGTTCCGCTGCAGGTGCTGCATAAATAGCCGATAGGGAGCATAGGGTTTACAGAGCCCCGACGATAACGCTCCACTACTCAGTCCCAAGCAGACGTTTCCCGCAACGTTTATCGGTGCCTGGCCTTCCCCCACTACCACGCCTTTTTCCTCTTTTTTTCTCTAGCTGTCCTCCCCCGCAAGTGACAACATATCCTCGACTCTGCGCATACGACCACGACTTCCTCTTCGTTGTCATCTTGACAGATGCCCTGTTGAACCATGCAGCCCACGCGCATTCCACTGTCCTTCCTGTCCTTTCTCGCGATCCTTCTCGTTAGTGCGACTGTCGGAGCCTTCGCCGTCCCAGGTAACACCCAACCTGCAGAACCTCAACACCTTCAACCGGCCGAACAGTCCTCCAGGCTCCGAAATGTTTTCCCACAATTGACTTGGCTGAGAAACTCGGCGATTGAATACATCTTCGGCATTCCGCCAAAGACTACCAAGCCTGGTGCCGATAAACCAAGCTCTCTGTCACGTCCTTCGAGTACGCAATTGCCCTCAACGTTGTTGGCAAAGTATGGAGGAGACGTGGTCCTTCGATTCAATTTAACCACCCCAGAAGAGGAGCATGCGTTGGCGGAAGCGGCAGATACCCTATTCTTGGATATTTGGGAGTTCACGAGCAATTGGGCGGATATCCGGTTGAGGGAGGATGATGTATGTGGAATATCATCATTCGCTCAAAAGGCAGCCACTGACTGTGAATAGGTACCTTCACTTGTCGGATTACTTCCAAAGTCTCTCCAAAAGGCGTACTCTAATCTGATGCCGGACCTTGCGAAGACCATCTACCAATCTTATCCCTCGATTGCCTTCGCTGAACCTCAATTCCCGCCAAATCGGGCAGAGCAAGCTTTCACGCCAGCATTGAAGAAATCAGATGGAGTGGATAACCTCTTCTTCCGAGACTATCAACCATTCTCAGTGATTATACCATGGATGAGACTTATGGCCTCGATGTTCACCACGCATGTCCGGATGATCAATATCGGCACAACCTACGAAGGACGAGACATTCCTGCCCTCCGAGTGGGAGTATCTCCGAACCTTGGAGACTACGACTCACCGCCACCCCGCAAGACCATCATCGTAACTGGCGGGTTTCACGCACGCGAATGGATCTCGGTTAGCACCGTCACGTATATTGCCTGGTCTTTGATCACATCCTACGGCAAATCCCCCGGAATTACCAAACTTCTCCAAGAATTCGACTTTGTCCTGATTCCCACTGCAAATCCTGATGGCTACGTCTACACTTGGGAGAATGACCGTCTGTGGCGCAAGAACCGACAACAAACCAGCCTCCGCTTCTGTCGCGGACTAGACCTCGACCGCGGCTTCGGCTTCGAATGGGACGGCAACACCATATTCAGCAACCCGTGCTCCGAGTCATATCCTGGCGACGAACCCTTCCAAGCGGTAGAGTCACACCGTCTTGCCGGCTGGGCGAAGAACGAGACGGAGAACAACAACGTCAATTTCGTCGGTTTCCTTGATTTGCACTCATACTCACAACAAGTGCTCTACCCCTACTCTTACTCCTGCAACGCCAACCCGCCCAGCCTCGAGAATCTCGAGGAGCTAGGCATGGGTCTTGCTAAGGCTATCCGAATCTCAAGTGGTGAGCAGTACAATGTTGCGTCTGCGTGCGAAGGAGCGGTATCTTCCAAGTCCGTGGCACCTAATGGCAAATACTCACGGATGGAGACGGGTGGAGGCTCAGCGATCGATTGGTTCTACCATGAGATGCGAGTCCGCTACAGCTACCAGATTAAGTTGAGAGATACTGGCAGCTACGGTTTCTTGTTGCCAAAGGAGAACATCGTCCCGACCGGCGAGGAGGCGTTCAATGCCGTCAAGTACTTCGGTGATTTCTTGCTCGGTAATAAGGGCATCGAATTCAGACTGCTTGATGAGCTGAATCAAGGTATCTTGGACGTCGATCGTCAGACTGTGAACAAGAAAGCGGAAGCTGAGGCCGAGGAGGAACAACTGGTGGATGATGAAGTGGATTATGATGTGGAGGGCATTAATTGGGAGTTGAGGAGACGGCGAAGATGAGAAACCACATACCGTAGGGTGAGAGAAGACGTACATAATTTGCTTTTACGGCGTTGAAGGGCAGGATAGCACTGGAGAAGCACTTAATACTCGGTGGAGACCACGGACGGATTGGGATAGGCTGTCTGAATATGAGGCGTATGGGAGGTTGCTTTGCTTTCACCTAGGTAAATACCACAGAAGCAGGAGAGGAAGTGCATTCATCAAGCGAGCATTGAGCGAAGCAACCGGCTGTGTTTGGATTCAAAATAGCGACTTTCCTACTCATTTCCACATTTCCTTACTCCTTCGAGTATCTGCAGGGTTGTCTTGCCCATTCATTTATTTGCTTTTCCTAATGTACGAGGTATTCCTGCTGATTCCGTTTATTTGCGTTTTCCGAATGAGCAGTGTTCTCTTGCCCATTAATCCACATGAGCAAGATCTTGACGTCTATCGACATAATTGCCCTTTCGGCATCAACAAGGTTTTCTTATTTATCGTAGGATTTGCTTTCCTCCAATCAAATGCAGTTCTTGTCCATCACGGTATTTTGGCATGACCGAGAGTTTCTTGTCCATCACAGAGTTCCAACATAATCCAAGGAGCCTTGAGATCATTTTATTTCATTCATATCCCCAAATTAAGATAATCGGGATCTTCAATCCTACACTGTCTTTATTAAACCAAAATTCCTCTCCTCTCACTGAAAGATTACCAATTCTCTCTCTCATCTTTACAAAATATACCTGAAATACGGCGAATATCTAGATAAACGGGGAGCCAGTAATTGCCTGTTCTGGAAAGTCTCAGGAGTAAAGCTGCAGGAAAGGAGTAAAAATCGCTCGTTTGGTCGAGTGTTGGGAGCAAACGAAGTATGGGAGGTGAAACAAGTTCAGATAGGGAAGCGCAAAATCAAAGAGCCGTTTATGTATACTCTCCCATCTCACTCAACTGCTGCTCTGTATACTTGCACTCCAACTTCTCAGGTGGGATAGCATCTTTCTTCAAGTTCGCTCGGCGCAGGAAATACCAGGTTAGGATTGTCGCGAGGACGCCGCCGACCAGGACGAGGCGAGCAAAGCGATGAAGCCGCTGTGATAGGTCTGTGCTTCGGAGGAGACAAAACGGTTTTTTTGTCAATACATCACTTCACAATACGGGTGGCAAATTGAAGGGAGAAGAAAAAGGGAGAGAAGGGGAGACGATCAGATTAGCACCGATGGTACCGCCTAGTAATTGACCGAAAGTCGACTGCCACCCCATAGCAGCAGCGCGCTTAGCTGAATTCCGAACATTGGTTCCGAGCCAGGAGCCCACGGCTGATGCTTGCATATTGTATCCTGGACGACGAGGAAGAGCGCGAAGTAGGAGATTCCGGAAAGGTGTGGGTAGTAGAGAGTGGGCCACAAAATCATAATTCCGGTAGTGCCGATGAAGTCTATTTGTCCGGTTAGTGGGGATAAAGATGGGCGGAGTGTTGGGGAACATACAGCTTATGAGCACTGAACGAGCGCGGCAGCGGTATTTGTCTGAGTAGATTGCTATGGCGACGACGCAGAAGACTGGAATCGGGTTAGTTGTGGGAAGATGTGAGGGTACCGGAAGGGGTCTTACAGGCAGAGACGTAAGGAGGGGCAGTCATGGCTTGAGCCTTGATAGATGAGTATCCGAGAGATTTGACCATGGTGGCGAGGGTATAGTTGATGCTGAGAAAACTTATCAGTTCCATCTCCAACCTATGACAGAGAAGGGTACTCACGAATAAGGAGGCACCGAGCCACCAAAAGCCAGCAAAGAAGCAATGAAGTACGTCTTCCAGTCCTTCACAGCTTCCCAGAATGCACTCCGTTTGAACGAACCATCTGATGCAACGACACTGTCTTGGTACTTGACGCGGAGCTGGAGGAAGCGCATCTCGTCTGCTTTGAAAAGGCGCGAAGACCACTTCTCGGGAAGTGGACGCGGAACCAGAAGCCAAGGAGGCCGAAGAACATGGTTATGGCGCCTTCGATGATGAAGAGGTATCTGGGAGAGTTCAATTCAGAAGTTCATGATGGAGGAGGATACATACATTGGACGTACTGCCATTGCTTGAGTCCGACATGGCCTTGGAGAGGTCCAACGGCGTAAGCGAGCAACAGTGGGTGTCAGGATTCTGTGGGCACGGGCCACAACCACCTAATTTCTAAA
>AYLM01000313.1:0-15457 GCA_001625345.1 Cairneyella variabilis | reverse complement strand
GGTTACTGGGGGCGCGGGGCCACAGAGGGGCCCGGTCAAGAGTCCTAAGATTCCTGTTAATCAGAGAAGAGAATTTGTGAGGGGGGGTGAGGTGAGGAGGGAGAGGAGCGGGAGGTTTTAGGGGTGGTAGACTATTGGGTGTAGATATTTAATGTTGAGTAAGGTTCAAAGTGCATTCTGGACATCGACTAAGGATTTCTTCTTGATGGGAGACGGTTACCTCCTTATGCTTGATGGTCGCCTCCTTAACGGTCACTCCTACTAAACGCTCTCCTCCTTATGCTAAACGGTTACCTCCGTACGTTTAATGGGTATTTCCTTAAGCGTGACAATTAAACATATAGAGGTAACAGTTAAGCTGAAGGAGGCAACCATTAAACGTAAGGAGGCGACTGGTTAGAAGAGGGTAGAGATGTGTTGGTCGAGGGCAAGGTCTTCTTGCTAGGGAAGTGACCGGTCATAACAGGCTCGAATAAATTAGTCGAGTGGACGTTTTCTTGCTCAGGCGGTGATCGTTTGGCATGAAGAAATGAATGTTACGAGAGGCCCAAAATGAAGAAATGAAGGCTAAGATCTTGTAGAGCGGTAGTCGTTGATCTTGGTCTGTGTATGATATGGGGACTTGATTTGTCTTCTATTCTCGTCCATCGGGGTATCTCAGCCGACTTCGGTACATTGAACCTCAACGTCTTGACCTTGCCCAAGAGTCTTCAAGTTGGGCACCGACACAACCTCGATTTCCTGACTTAAAACAGGAGTAAGAAAATGCCTGACTCCCTCGTCCATCTCGGGGCATAATGCGAGGAGCGTTCTCGCCAACTTGGCAGGGCGTTCCAGGGACTCAGAATCCATAGCGGAGCTCCAGAACATTTGAAACAAGTTGTTATCGCAGAATTTGGCGGCCAATTCAATCAGACTATGTCCTTGACCATCTTTAATTGCAACGCTTGCACCATGATCAAAAAAGGCCATGAGAACGGCTTCCAATTTTGTCAATTCGTTGTGGAACCGCACCTTGTCATGGAACAGTTTCTGGAGGTAAAGAAGATGATGCAGAAGGGTGCTAGAATTGACCAGATCTTGATTTGCTTCAAGCAGAAGTGAGACCATCGAAGCGTCTCGACGATGTATCGCAATAGCGAGTGACTTCTTGCGGATATCAAGGCTCTTTTCCGTCGCTTCCGACGCGAATCCAATAGCTTTGGACAAAAGCAAAACTATAGACTTTTTGGCCTCGAGAGATTTTTCGATCCACATTTTGCGAAGCTCTTTCCCTTGGACACCAGGAAAGACTTCTTCAAACTCGATCTTAATGTCGGAAGACAGTCGCTCAGTGGGGTACCCATAAGCCACGAGCTGTAGCAGAAGCCCAAAGAACCAAGCGTAGGCATCGGGCTCGAGACTGGCTTTGCCCAAACTCGGGACGATATTCTCAACTCTCACGATATAGTTCTTGCGATCGCGAAAAAAGAAGTCAGCCCATTCCTCATCAGGTCGACGTTCAAGCCACAAATGGAACATCCTGTGCCAATAGTCGCGTACAACGAGGATATGCTTCTCGGCAAAAACTGCACCCCCTTCCACAACTGAGGCAACTAGGTTTGCTTCTCCAGAATTGCCAAACCCAACACTCCTCTCGAGGGCGATATCAAGAACTGTCAAGTTGGTTTTCCCAATGGTCGCCATATCTTGTCTTGCTCCGGATCTGATCAATATGCGAACGATTGGATTGTCCCAATCGCCATACCGACGGTCCCAGACTTGAGCTTCAGGACCTCCCTTTCCTTCGGCATCTAGCCTTCTGATATCGATCCAAGAGTCGTAGGGAGCGTGGTGGGTAGTCATGGCACAATAAAGTGGAGTCCCAAAAGTGCTCAATTGATTGACATCTAATCCTTCGGATATTAACTTGGCACACATCTTCTCTAGAAGCAACATTGAAGCCCAGTGTAGTCTTGAAGGGGCATCGGCTCCGTTGAGATAGCTCAGAGGATCTTCGATGTCCTTGCAGTTGAAGAAAAGCCAGCCAAATGACCAGAGCTTGAACAGATTCACAGCATCGGGGTGAAACATTTCAAACTCATCGTCCTCTTTTGACGGCCACTCGCTGAAATTCACGTGGAAGCTCCAATTCAATGCAGCATACTTTAAAAACGGATAAAGCCCCGAAAATGATGTCCAGTTGTGCAAGAACCTAGGATCTTCGCACGCCACCCTTGGAACCGGTAGCTCTCCGAACCTTTGACATTTCAAAAATGCAAGGCAAGATTTGGCAAGTACTGTGTTATCTTCTCCAATTTGATAATAAGATAGCGAGGTATCCATGTTCGAAACAAGTGAGCAGAGGTACTCTTTGACTGTGAAATGGGAAAGTTCAAATGCCCGGGAGTCATTACTGCTCTTGCGAAGAAAACTACTGCACCAGTAGAGTATGTCGTCTTCTGTGGGTATTGCTGAGGTGTCGAAGACGCTTTCGCAGTCATCAACAGCCAAGGCCTGAAGTAACTGCTGACATGAGATCGAACGTGAGTGTACAATCCATTGTAGCGTTCTCATGACCAGATTTTGGTTTTGCTTGCTGCTGTTGTTGACCCGTACGAGTATCCGTTCATACGAGCTGGGTAAATCCGGTGGCAGCATTTGAAGAGCTTCTCGCTTGTCTCGGTCGTTACTACACTCACATAGATAGTCCATCTGACAGGTAACCCATCGAAACCTAAACTAGTTAGCATGATCATCGTGCAGAGTTCTGTTTCGGATCTTACATTCCCTCCGCTTTGTCAACGAGAACCTTCATAATGTGCTCTTTCAGCTCGGGATCTCTTATCCTGAGTTTCTTACTCTTTGACCTCTTCTCAATTTCCGAGGCAACATACAAACGCACATCGGTACTTCGAGCCGCAATAGAGACTTGTGGATAGCCTTCCAACTGGTAACCAATATCACCCTCGAGACGGCTCGCGAACAACGTTTTGATAGTACCGTTAGGCGTGTTCAGACTTGCAAGAGCATTGGCCACTTCGTCCCGATCTTTCGAGATCTCGTCAAGTCCGTCCACCACAATCATTGTGGTTCTAAAATGTCCCGATAGTTTGATTATCCACTCACAAAGAGAATTGCGACTTGGAAGCCCTCCTGTGTTAATTTGATGTGCCTCTTCAAATTCTTTCACTTCCCCAAGACAATTATCATGCTGCGCAACCAGCCGTTTTGCCAAACTTCCCAAAATGTTTTGCGGATCATGCGTTCTATCATCTTTGTAGTCGCAGTAAAAGTAGGCAAGGGCTGCAGGCAGTAAGGGAATGGAATTGATCTTAGCTTGTAGAGGAACTTACCATGAGACGAGTCCACTCGCTTCTCTAGCTCTTGAATTATCGATGCACTGCTCACAATCAGTCAGTCAATCATGTTTCTAATCGAGTTAGGGGAGCATAAGGAATCTCACATCAGGGTCGTCTTTCCAGCACCGGCTAGACAAAGTCAGCTCGGCTTATGGACGTAAACTCGGGACTGAATGCGTACGTATTCCATGGATCCACAACTTGGAACGATCTTCCTCCAACCATTTCCGCAACTCCAGACCATCGGTAAACCATAGCCCAGTCCCAGGTTGTCTGAGACGAATATTCGTGTCTTGCCATCTCTGTGCATCAAGGCTGAACGTCCACTTGAGAGATCGGCTACGTTCTGTGACCAATTCCTGTCAGTTGATGGCCATTCTTCGAAATGAATATCTCGTGACACACCTAGGGCAAGCTGTATTCTCTCTTTCCGATCTGCATCCAAAGCCAGTTTCAAGTCTTGGATCTTCTCGTCAATCTTGTCCTGCCGAGACAGGATTTCAAGCAATGTCGACCTATTTTCGTCATTCAAAATACTCTCGACGCCAGATAAATCGACTGCTCACATCTGTCTGGCACTTATTGCGAGTGTCATCGTCGCTTTGTGTCGTTCCACGTCCACTAAAAGTTCTTTCGTTCGTGCCATTTTCAGAGGCCATTTCAACTTGTCAACCTTTGACATCGGTGTCATCGGTACCGCTTCATCAAAAAGACACTGAATCTTGAACAGTGTTTGATAACATGACTCTATATAATGCGTCTGCGTCGAGAGATTAAAATTCGTCTCATTTTCTTCAAGTCTCTCGACAATGTTGTTGAGGCTATGCAGAACACCGGAGAGAATATTGACTTCATCAACGAGCTTTCGGACCTCTTCCTCGGCATTCTTGACATCTTTGATGAATTTGTACCCCTTGCGAACTATAGTATCCGCAATTCCGATGAGGCCAGCCACACTAGCAGCGACGCCGAGAACTTCTGCCATGTCGGTGTCGAGTGAGAAAATATGAAAATACAAGTTCTCCACACCAGATTTCTTGTGTCGAGGTGCCAGGCAGTTAGTGTAGCTACTATTGAACTTGCTAGTGATAATGCTATAATGTAGGAAGATGCTACATCTCTTCTCCAGGCTGCAAGAATTTGAAAGGGTCTCGGCTGGATCCTGGTCATCTTCCTACTGCGCCACGCTTGTCAACAGTCAGCCTGGACACACAGTCCTGAGTCCCGCCCACAAAAAACATCCGCTCCGTAAAGAAGCATTGCACCGTAAAGGGGTACATTATTAGCTGTCAAGTTCGGAGTGTGCCGTCGACGCCGCATTCCTGGCCCCCAAAGTCACCAGGGCGAGCATCCCGAGGGCTTTTCCAATGTACGCGTTCTGCGAATCAACAGTGAGCTTGGAATGAAGAAATTCATGAGTACCAAATGAGTACTGTGAGATTTTGACTTGCTTCAACCGTTGAAGAATGACGGCATCGAATGGGTTGTAGACTTGTGCATGACAACTCTGTACAATGTGAAGTCTCATGGGGTTGGTTTCAACTTTCAGCACTACTGAAGGGCTTGGATCACAAGTGACAAGTGAGTCTCCATCAAGTGAATGATAAAGGAATATTAGGTCGTGAATGGTCAGCCACGTTCAAGCAAGGTCACGTGCAGGGATTTCTGTTGAAGTTTCAGCTTCTTGCAGTCTTTCCCTCAAAGTTTTCAACTCAAGTCTCAGTCTTTTCCAGGGATTTCGGCATTAGCAAAACTTCAATTTTCAGAGTTCGACTGACATCCAGTGAGCTACATTAAGTGCAAGTCTGTCTATCTTATTTGCGCATCCTGAAGCAAGAAATTTGGAATGTTTCAAACTCCGACGATTTCTCTTTCAAGCTTCGTTGATCTTTGGCTTCTTCTCGGTTGAATCTCTGCACTTTGATAGTAAGCATAGTAGCAACAGTCCACCAAGTGGTCGGTGAAGGTACTTTCGTCAATTCTGGAAAGACGGAGCGAGGAGAAGAAAGACTTCAAGTGGCCAAGGATGTCATCCGCTGCCCTGTCGCTCTGGACCGAGCTGCCGCTCGCAGTGCTTTTATGCTTAAACTTGTGCACATGGATTAATCGATAATGCAGGGGTCAAGAACCCGCCTGCACGATTGATGCTCTCGGATGTTGCCAGTCCAGTGTAGTTGCACCAGCCACAAGGTAGTTCTTCGAGAAGTCCATACTTGGTCAATTATGCGTTTGGATCTACAATAATGGCCGCCACAATTCGGAATTCATTACCTGATCGTATAGATCTTACCGGTATCCCTCGTACCTACGGAAGTAGCCCGGTGTGACTAGTAGCGGCCTCGGCCCTTAACCTTATATCTCACTCCTATTGACATTGCACCACCAATCGCATCCTTCTCCAACATGACAGCGGGGCGCCTCTGACGGCACGATGGCGGGGTAATTGTCAAATCTCGTTCCTGTAGACCGTTTGTATGGACCCGGCCTTTCGGATTGCAATATATCCAAAAGGCGGAGCGCGTCCTGAACATTTCGGCAGAGCCTCATGGGCTCTATTACTTTAATTAACTTTGTGGATATCTTGCTCTCGTGGCAGGCCTGCTTGGACGGAAGGCCTTCTCCACACTCCGCGATCTCCACCTGCAAAGACTGCTGCGTGACTCAGATGGAGCAATCTAGCCAGAACGATGATGAAAATCTTCGCTTTCGTACTGGGAAAAAAGAGGATGTGCTTGAGTTGTCGTTATGAATAAGGACCGAACAGCGCGCTGAGGGAGTTGTTACAACATTCGTGACAATTCGTTCCTTCATTTATTCTTGCTTCTCTCCAAAGCAGTCGCTGTGTATATTCTTAATATGAAGGCCACTATCTTCTCTCTTCTCGTGTCATCGGCTTCGGCCCAGGTACCAAGTATCTTTTCAGTTTTGGCGACTCGTACACAGAGACTGCCTTCAACATCTCAATTGGCCCTTTGCCTGGTCCCGCAAATCCTCTAGGGAACTCACCTTCCCCTGGATATCCAACCTCTGGAGGACCGAACTGGGTTGGTGGTATCATAACCAAGTACAACACCTCTTTGACTTTGAGCTACAACTTCGCCTACGGTGGTGCAACAGTGGATGCCTCTGTCCTACCTCCTTATACTCCGTCGGTGTACTCCTTCATTGACCAGGCCAAAGAGTTCGGGCAATACCTCGTACCTGCTCCACTTTCTACCCCATGAACTTTAGCGAACACTTAGTTTCTTGTTTGGGAGTAAGTCTGAGTCTTTCTGCGCAGTCTGAGAAAAATATGAAGCTGATCTGGCAACAATAGGCGATTGAGCGCTCTCCCTATGTCACAACTGGCATGAATGCTGCTGCGACTAAGGCGGCCCTGAAGACGGCTGTGGCAAGCTGGAACTCCCGGCTGCAGACCAAAGTGACTGCGTTCTAGAGCGCGCATCCAGATACCACAGTCAAACTAGTCGACCCCCAACCTATTTTCAACTCGATCTTGGATGCTGGTGGAGCAGCCGCGAATTACTTCAATGCCGACGGAGTTACTTGTCTGTGGGCCAACAACTTCCATCCTGGCATCCAAGATTCAGGATGCAGTTGCACGGGGTCACAGCGGCGTGGAATGGAACCTTCTTTTGAGTGCTACCCTATAACTAGAGAACGAGACGGCGGCCCATGGCATTCTTTAGTTGTAATTTTGTCACGGTTTCTACGTACATAACTTTACATTCTACTTGCGATCTTGTAACTAGTTTGCTCAGGTAGGAAGCACATACAAACATTTTAAAATCATTAACATCCGTCCTAATCCGTCACGGAAGGTCATCCTAAACTCCTATTCAGCCGGCATGTTATATCGCCTAATCAATTAATCCGAGTCGCTCAAGTTACGGCTGTTTCCTTAGTGGTCGCAGGGTTCATTGGCGCTCCTATCAGATTTGAGGCTTGCTATTCTCCGCATGCAACTTCTGCTAATTTGCAAACCCCGCAATGGAGATGAGCAATACTCATGCCGCTTCAATATACACTCGCACATTCAATTATTCCACTGGACTTTATTGATGAGTACATATTCTTTCATTTTCTTACACTACCGTTATGAATTTCTTAAATTGTTTTCACTCAATCTTTCTTTTCCTTGATCACAATCTACTAATTTTTCACGATGCTTTTATATCTTCTCTTGAGTCTCCTGTCTATAGCGCAGGCACTCAACTACACAAATCCAATTATATACTCTGACTACGCAGACAACGATGTCTCACTTGGCCCAGATGGTGCCTACTACTTCTCAGGCTCAAGTTTTCAGTTCTCTCCTGGAGCTCCAATCCTCAAATCCTATGATCTAGTCCAATGGGACCTCATCGGTCATTCTATCCCAATGCTAGATTTCGGTCCTGCATATAACATGACTGGGACCCCACCGTATGTTGGTGGTGTATGGTGAGGAAAGCAATATTTTTGTTTCTTAATCCTAATCTCAAGACTCTTTTTTAACAGCAGCAACCTGACTCTTGACCAATTAGGGCCTCGACCATGAGATACCGGAAGAGTAACGAGAAGTGGTACTGGATCGGCTGCATTGGTTTCTGGTGGACCTACATCTACACGGCTCCAAACGTGACTGGCCCTTGGGAACAGAGCGCCGTGCTACCCGGCGGAACTTGCTATTATGACTGCGGATTGCTCATCGATGATGATGACACGATGTATGTGGTGTACGCCAATACCAATGTATCCATCGCCCAGCTAGCCCCAGACGGACTCAGCGAGGTGACAGCACAGCAAGTGTTTACTACTCCAGCAGGTATGCAGGGCATAGAAGGCAATCGCTTGTACAAGATTAATGTGAGAATATTATTCCATTTACTGTCTTACTTACCTTCTCTAACTTCATAAACACCACTGAGAGGAACGAGAACTTCTCCCTTCAAATTTGTGGGAAATGACAATAGTTTTGCCTGACTCGCAATCTTCTAGGGAACTTACTACGTCCTGGACGATTCTCCCTCAGGGACCACACTCATCTGGAAGTCTTCCGGAGACATCTGGGGTCCATGGACCTACAAGATCCTGCAGTCAGATATTAGCTCACCAATCTCCGGTGGAGGTCTAATTGATCAAGGCAGCCTAATCCAGGCTCCGGATGGAGGCTGGTACTTTCTTTCCTGTAGTTGGGACTACCCCGCCGGTCGCATTCCGGTAATGGCTCCAATTGTCTGGGGCGCTGACGGATGGCCGTCCCTTGTTGAAGTTAATGGTGCCTGGGGTACTTCATACCCCTATCCCGCATCCGTTCCAATCGCAGTTCCTGCTATGACTGGGACAGACACTTTCAAAGGAACCTTGCTAAGTCCACAGTGGGAGTGGAACTTCAACCCCGACACGACGAAGTTCTCCGTCAATAATGGGCTAAAACTTTACGCCGCCACAGTTACCCAAGACATATATGCAGCACGCAACGTGCTCACGCACCGTTTTTACGGCCCGAACCCCGTTGCAACGATCATGCTGGACTTCAGTAGCATGGCTGACGGGGATCGTGCAGGACTAGCGGCCTTCAGGGACCAATCTGCCTGGATCGAAGTCTATCGCCAAAACGCCACCTTCTCCGTACGTATGATCGCCAACGCAACACAGGATCCAACCAATAACTGGGCTACCCTGAATAATGGAACGGTCAAGGCGAGTGTCAAGCTCAGCACGAAGACGATCTGCTTAAGAGCTGCGTTGGATGTACTGCCTAGCAGTGATAAGGAGGCAACCTTCTCGTACAGCACTGATGGAAAGACGTTTACCGATCTGGGTCCGAAGTTTGTGATGAATTCAGATTACCGCTACTTCACGGGGTATAGGCATGCTATCTTCAACTTTGCTACTAAAGCACTGGGAGGATACATAGATGTGCTTTCCTTCACAACTGTGTAGCATAACATACAAGTTTTGTATCACGGTGGAGAGCAAGAATAGCAGCAAATAGGAAGATGCATCTCTCATCAAGCCACCTTTTAAAATTTGTTTACTCCACAACCGAAGAGACTTGAAAGTTCAAAGCAAGATCAGAACTGCCAAAAAAATTGCAGATCTCGAAAGCCAAGCCTAAGGCAGAACATCTAGAAAGATGAGATTCGGGGCATCTCAATCTAGGTGGCTCTATTTTCTGATGATGCTGAAGCCTGCTTGCCATCCGTTGAAATTACTCCAGATCAGTCTGTTATCCCATCTTTGTGGCTAAAGCATGCTTTTCTCCACACATGTGAAAAATGAGTTAGCAATGAGAAGTGTAATCTGGTACCTCCCTTTTTGTTCTCATGTACTCCACGCATACCTCCCCATATTTAGTGAACTTCTGATCTTGTTCCTTTTGCACTAGTCCCAGATTTTTATTACCCTCGTAATAAAGCTGAGCCACCTGATTCAAGCGCCTAAGGTTTCTGGGCAAGACCAGGCGGAATCTATTCGGCCCGGGCAAACATGTGACGGCGTGTGCGATCAGCACCATGTTCATTACTTCTAGACTCCACTGCCATCCTTTAAAATGACAAACAACATCTCTGTTCAAGGACCAGCGGAAGGAAATACTGTTGACGAAGTTTTCGATCACCGTGGAATTTGGCTTCTTCTCTACTCCGCAGTGCCGCTAAATTACGTCTCTCGCGAATCGCATCCGAGATCTCACAGCAGCGTTGTCTTCCAGCCAGACTGAGTCGATCTTCCATATTTTGATACAACTACAATCTGCACGATGGGAATTGAATCTCATCACAAGATCAAACTGGGACTTGGATAAAACAAAGGGCCAGGCTGATGGAAAGAGACTTGTCGACAGAATGGCTTGCCGGGGAAGTGTTGTCTATGATTGTCTCCTCGAAACGTTGCTTCCAATACCGGCAAGTCGCCCCAAGGCCGCGAGTAGTTGTTGAAATGTTGCCATCGGATCATGGAAGTGAGTATAAACTGCGCCTCTTATCCTCATCTTGTCAAGTAATTCCTCAGCAAGTCTTTCCGTCTAATTTCTACTCACTGCTCCTCTACAACGAAGTCTTTCCTGCTATCTGCTGCTTTGCCGGGTTCCTCAGCTTGGGCTCAGCAAGCTGTTTGGAGCCAATGTGGAGGAAGTGGTTATGCCGGCGGAACTGCTTCCGCGTCTGGCCTGATGTGTTCGTACGTGAACTACCGGTACTACAACTACGATCGCCACAATGGTCAGATAATCACTGACACTGCCGGCTTTGGTACCTTCTGGACAAATGTGGCTACTTATTTTAAGAGCAATCTCGAAGTGGTAAGTTGGGAAGGCCTTCTCACGCAGCTGTAACTACAAGACCTTATGAGTAACCCACTGACCCTGCTGCCAGATCTTCGATATCATCAACGAACGCAACACCATGCCACAGGACCTTGTGTTCAGCCTCGACCAGGCTGGCATTAACGGAGTCCGAGCCGCCAGCGCTACTTCGCAATCCATCTTCGTTGAAGGCAACGGTTGGACCGGAACCTCGACTTGGGCCACGATGAACGATGGACTGAAGGCTCTCGTCGACCCATTGAACATGCTCATCTATGAAATGCACGAGTATCTGAACTCAGACGGCTGTGGAGCGACATCAGACTGTGTCTCGCTAACCATCGGTGTAGACCGCATCTCTTCCGCAACCGCGTGGCTCAAGGCGAACGGCAAGCAGGGTGTTCTGGGCGAGTGCTCTGGAGGGGAGAACGCAGAGTGTCAGTAGGCGGTTACAGGGCTGCTCAACCCCCTCGAGCAGAACTTGGACGTCTGGCTTGGTGCAATTTGGTGGTCCGCGGGCCCGGCGTGGCTTGCTGATTACTACAGCAACTTTGAGCTTCTAAATGGTCTTGCTTATCCTTTCTGGAGCCCCATTTTGAAGCAGTACCAGCCATGAACGTACGACAAGAGACTTGCGGATTGAGCTTTGTGAAGTTTGCGTTGGGATTCTTTTCGATTGTCTCTACCTGAGATGATGCATTTTGAGTGTACTTGTAAATATTGGTTTCGCGGCAAGGACCTTTATTTGATTTCGATTCTTTTCCACTTGAGATGATGAATTTGGGTTGGAAGTGTACATATTTTGGAAAAAGATTTTGAGAATGCATCCTCAAAGAAGAAATAGAAAAATGCACCAGTGAACTTATTCATGTGAAAGTTTTGCCTCTTTCTTCTGTCCCATACATGCTTATGATGCCCGGTTCCGTCGAGACTTCCAAAGGATGAGGATTTGAGGAAAATTGTGAACTGGAGTTGGGTTTCGAAGCTAAGCAAGACAGCAACTTGTGTGATGTGATATCCCAAATGATATGTATTCCAAGCCTCAGCGGTATTGAAGGAATTGGTTTGCATGAAAATAGATCTCGACTGTAATATGAAGAAGGATGGTGATTCTTTAAAGATGCGTCGTTTGAAGCAGATGGATGGCCGGATCGGTCTCGCCAAGCGAGATCACGTGTACATGGCACAAAATTCTCGAGCTCGGAGCACTTTCTCCCATCTTCCTTCATCAATTTTGCTTCTCAACTCCCAATTCATGGAAAGTAGTTTGATAACCCCGTTTTGCAATTTATTCAGCTTGGAGGAGGTTCAGATGGGTTAAGGTGGTGACAGGGAATTTCTACGAGCTGTAAGAGGCCACTTTGTACCTCGACTTGCCAGACTTTACGCCTCTCTTGACGTTCACTCTCACCAGTTCCAATTCATTGCAAGTCGTACCGAATTGCAACATTTGAGCCAAGTGGCTGTTCTTCAGTAGCAGTGTTTGTGAGGAGAAGTGACAATCGCTTGAGCTCTCGCTATGCTTCGTTGTCATCTGTCCGCGGGGTTGCCATTTGCGCCGCAAGAAATACCGCTGAAGCTCAGCCGCCCTGTTTGAGTTCCTGCATCACGAGGTTGCAAAATTGGATTTCTCCAGACCATGCGGTCGAAGAAGAGAGAGTTTGGAGACATAACCAGATATTAGTGAGAGCTGATTGGACCCGAGACTCAGGGCTGATTGGAACACTGATAGGCTTTAGATTGTGGCTTCGAAAAGCAATCTGTGGCTTGATCCAGGGTCTTCGGAACACCTTCTCTGCGAATCACCTGCTGCCATTGGCCATTTGGGGCGATTTACTCACAGATATGACGCAGCTTATAGCGCGATTAGATTTCAACACGTTCCTGAGCTAGGTTGGGGATCTGGAGCTTCGCGGGATGTAGATATGTACCCCGCTAGAGACTTCCAAGTCTGCATGCGATAAGAACATCGCGCATCCCATATGTTTGCAAGAGTTTGATTGACCTTCACAGACCATCAAATATGTCTTCCTCCGCGAGTCTCAACAAGCTGGGCGAGTCGCCTCTCACGAATATCCACCCCGAAGATGCCCAAAACTTTAAGGAATATCAAGTCAGCAAGTCTGGAATGTCGAATTTAGAGATCATATCTTCAGCAGACAAGACACAATTCCATGTCGAAACCTCATTGTATATCCCAACCAGAAAAGATGTCACGATCCACGCCGGCAAGGATATGAAGGGCAAGCTTTTGGGAGACGTCGATCTCAAGAACTTCAGCGGACATTATACCGTCGAGATTGGAGATGCATCGCATGGTCCTGTGATCTTGGAGGAATTGGATCGAGTCAAGGGATTTAAGTCAAGACATCAATTCGAGTTCGTCTTTGGTGATCATAAGGAGAAGGAATATTTTGTTTGGAGACATCGCGGGCAGAAGTTGGCTGAGAACCAGGATGATCTGGAACTAGTCACCGATAACGATGATGATGAAGAGGAGATCGTATTGGCTCAGTATATGAAGGGACGAGCGTCGTTCTGGAAGAGCCAGGGGCTACTATACGTCAGAGAAGGAGGTGGAGAGCAATGGGAGACGATGGTGATGTTGACTTGCATGGCGTTGCTCATCACGAAGCGACGAGAGCAATGATGAAGAGAATTGGTCATTGAAGGTTGCGCGCATTCACTATTTTCTTCACAGTTGGGATATTCAGGTTAACCTGCATCAGGTTTTCGTGGGTAATTCAAATTCCAAAATAATGCTTATCTTATGGTATTCCTCATTGACAGTTACAATTTCAGTACTTACCATTGTCTGAGCGATTGCACCCAACGCGCTCACCTCGTCCCAAGGTTGGCTTCCTCTTACAAGTCTTTCACATCTCCATCTACTTGAGTACGTACCATATTATCCGCTGACTCGACATTCTACAAGTCTTCAATTATGTGGCTTGTCATACCCCTGTTGTGTTAGCCATCTGATAGAATATGACAGCCTGATCTTACTTTCTTCCTCTCTCAACATCATGCTATTCTATCACAAAAACGACTAGCTCAAAGTTGATGGCTTTTATGATTAATCTGTTGCGGACGTATTATCTAACATCTCTCCACATTTTATTCTGCTACGGTGTTCCTACCCAGGCGACACTATCTCAAAGTATGATTACTCGCATCTCAGCCTTGTCTGCCGACGGTTGAACAGACCTTCATAAAATGCCTATTCTCACAAAATGAATTCGGAGAACGAGTCTGCGAGGCCCCGCTACATCCACCGCGAAAGCAAAGCCAAAATTGAAAGGTCGGAACAGGATAGCTCGTCACTTCAAGACCAAGAAACGTCTAGCTCTCACGAAGAGACCGCCACGGCATCTCCACGTTTCCCAGAGAAAGAGGCATGACGTCGGGACTCCAGTCTGCAATCACCGAAAAGCAGAATAAGGGATTTGGCTATGTCTGGGTGCTGGAGGAAGCCCAAAAGAAAGGCGAATACCGCGAAAACATGGATAGCAACAGCGAGGAAGGCAGCTTCGCAGAGGTTTCATCTCCCATATTCAGAGCATTCGAGCTAAGCGAGAACATACCACCTGCTCTTGATTTGGAGAATGGCTCAAAACAGCTTGGTGAAGCTGTAGAAAGCCGAACGGCGACAAGTCAAACTTATCAGTCAGAGTGGGGCTTTGATGGAGGTTTGCTGAGTACGAGCAATGTCGCCGCCGCTGGAAGCTGTGACACTAAGAATGACAAGAGCCCACCAAGGAAAAATTCTGGTCCGGGTCCAGGACCTCGTGTAGAGATACGCTCCAGGACAGAACGAGAGGGCATTGGAAATGTTGAGGGGTACCATCGAATGGATGATGAACGGAAAACGGCCGCGTATGGTCTTGTTCACATGATTTGGTTGCTTTTCCGTGGATGGTGACTAAGGCGAACGGAACGGTTCCAAGAAAAAGATGAAGATGGATCTAGGTGTCATTCTTGAGCACAATGAAGACTTGCCTTGGAGGTCGTGGCATTTCAATATGTTGATTCAACCGCTTTCTAGAAAATTTGATTCTTTTTATGATAGTTCGACAGGAATATGAGGTCGGCAGCACAGGCAAGACTGCAAGGACCCTTGCAATCTCACGGCATCGCCACAGCACAGCCGACCCTCGTCTCAAGAGATCAATCGTTTTTCTCACAATCTCGCAATCATCTTGAAGATCAATTCCATTTCACTCTACTTCGATTCCTCTATGATTGTAATTGCTCAGAGTCAAACAATGCTCTCCTTCCTCAAAAATCTCAGGAAGAAATCCAAGGACGTCCCCTCTCTGTCTGCGTCTCTCACCCTTACTAACTTTCATCCCAGCGCACCCTCGAAGCAGAATTTCTCAGCTCCATCAGACACATCATCCACTTCCACACAAGAAGACGACTTCTCACTCCTCCTCTGCATCTACCACCTTGAAGATGAGCGAGACAGGAATCCCTCTCAGAGGGTAAACATAGACGCCGAAATCGCGGCACTACAAACACGCCGCAAAGAACTCCAGGCCACCATTTTGGAAAGAAAAGAGAAAGAGATCGAAGAAGTGAAGAGAGAAAGGGAAAAGGTTCTTGAGCAGCCGTTTGGATTTCTGGATGCCCAGGGAAATGGAGGTGGAGGGAAAGAGGAGATAGAGCGGAGAGGAGCTGGAAGGTATGAAGTAAGTGGTAAACGGGACAGAGAAAGGAAGGAGAGGATCGAGAGAGATGAGGAAAAGGAAAGAAGGAGGGTGGAGAGGGTACTGCATGGAAGAGGGAGGATGCTTGGTGTGGGAGTAAGTGGGGTGGGGCATTTGGT
>AYLM01001596.1:0-26693 GCA_001625345.1 Cairneyella variabilis | reverse complement strand
ATCTTTCCCTACGCATTTTCCAACATTCAACAATCACGTGACTGTCTTCGGATAGGCGCATCACCTTAACCATCACCCACCAACCCCCCTCCCCTCCGGCATGACAATGCTGACCCCCTCACCCTCGAACTCCCCTCGGTCGGACGTCAGTAACCTTTCCAGGCGCAAACTTGTGACCGTGTAAGCCTGACTCCCTGACCTTAGACATCCTCGGCTTTTCTTGATAATCAAGGCTTCAGCCTCTTCGTAGAGCAGCGGAGGAAAACGACCTTAAATAATCGTAATAGTATCCTGCACAGCCCCAGTCTTGAAGCACCCAGGGTTATCCCTACTCAGCTCCTCAATCACCAGACCAATCCTCATACACACCTTCTCCTTCTCATCCACAGATTGCAGAACCAGAGCGTACTCGCTCTCATCACCCGGCTTGCGGCTCTCCCTGCCCATTCGGAGACACAACATCGGCACTCGTTTACTCAACTCCCCACTCCCTGCGGCGGCGATCCTGCGAACATCGGGGAGTCAGTATATTCCCAATTAAGGTTGTTTTGCAAAAGAAAGGAGTGAAACAAGCTGCCTGTTGGAAATATCGGGAGTAAGTAAGTAAATGGAGTTTGACAACGGGATGTAATCTTATAAAATGAGAGACCGATGCTCGTACCATGGATCCTCCGCCACATCGACAAAGAACTTCCTACCCATGGCACTTCCATCCCCCCTGTAGTCCGCAAAGAAGAACGTCTCCTTTCCTTGGAGTTTTAGAACTCGCGTTCTTGCGCCGCCGCTTTCGAGATACATGGTTGCAGCGAAGACTTCCCCGCGCACAGTCACGTAACCACCGCTCACCGCGTCGGTGGGATTTGTGGTCGCCGGAATCGTACGTGCTTCGACGACCTCGATGTACGTTATTGAAATGTCCTTCGGATGTGCAATCCTCCCGTCGATCGCAGCCCAAGACCACGATGGAGTTCTTAAAGACGTAGCTCGCCTGGCGCTTTTCAATGCCAAATTAGCCAGTAGGGCATAGTGCTAGAGGAGATTCACCGACAGAGAGTCACTCCACAGACCGGCCCGATAAAGTGGCTCGGGCCGGCGGACGGCAAGCTGCCTGCTAGGCCGGAGATGGCTGGCAGTTTCTCTGAACTGTCTGGCAACGCCATGGTGTTGTATTTCTCAACCAGCTCCCTCCGGCCGCGAGACACGCGGTCTAGCGAGTCTGGCGATTCTGGCACAAGCATTTCGGCGTACTTTAACTTACCTAGGGACGCGATCTCTCCTTCGGGTCCCAAGGTTTTCTCCGGCATTCGAAGTTGAGCTCCGTGGATGTGATGTGCAAGACCCGGGCCGCTAGCAGACGCTCTTGGAGGGCGAGGCCTTCCGCGAGCAGGGGCTTGGAGACGTCCCGTTTTGCAACGGTCCAATATGTGTCACTGGACGGGTCGTTCCTGTGATGTTACAAAAGTGGCGTTCGCTGTAGAGACCAGACGAACTATCATCGGCCGATGTAGCTGCAATCACCAAGAAGGCGTTGCCGAAGAACTCCTCCATTTCCTGGAATTGTTGGACTTTCTCATCTTGATTATCCTGGGGAACGCACAGAGCATCGATCCAAATGTAGGGGATGCCTAGTTTGTGGGTGAGATTTATCGCATCTTGGAATGTCCTCGGGATTCTTGATCAGCTGATCGACACGAGATGGTCCTCCAGGTTCTTCTTGGTGGTTTGAAATAGCTGCTTCTTTCCGCGACAGTAGCTGAGGCAGACATATCGGCCTTTAGCTGCGGCCGTCTCCTCTAGATGAACATCATTGACGGAGCTGCCTACTTTCACCAGCCGGGCTGGCAGACTAAGTGGACATACGCTCCCATATTTATGGCCAGTTGTGCATTGGCGAATCCAGCAAAGGGCCATGCACAGGGCTTCAGCTCTCTCTGGACGCACCCCAATAGGCCCGGAAGGGAATATGCCCCATGGGCATGGAATATCTATGTCCAATAAGCTTCGGCTGATGGCCATACTTGTGAGAGCGTGTTGACTTACCAGATGGGCATGTGAGGTCCACATAATTGGCCTAATTCCAAACCCATCCAACCACACCAAGCAACTCGTCTTCGTAAGATGCTCTGGTTTTACAACTGTGAAAGCCTAGAAAGGGGGAGGTGTAGTCCATGTAGTCCATATAAGCCCGATTTGGCTGATGAACATAGAAATTCAGGGCCCGATACGCGACATCGCACAACGGACACTTCATTGGGAGACTTGACTCTGATTTCGGTAGTGAGAGTTGATCCATGATCCGGCGCAGCCTCTTCCCTACAAATACGAGGTATTCGTCACACAATCCCTTGAGGTTTGAACGCTTCTTGAGCTCGACCCAGGCGGCTTTAGGGAGACGAACCACCCCCTGCCTTGCGAGATGGATCAGATTAATGTTGATAAGCAAAGAGTACAGCAATCGGAACGTAAGACTACCATTCCTTATTTACGCAACCCTCGGTCCATGAAGACGGTGGTTCCTCATCTTGGGCTTCCGCCTTGTCCTCGTCAACTCTACTTTCAGATTCTTCTCCTTGCTGAGCTTGGATGATCGGAATCGTTCGTCCTCTTGCCAGGCCAGGCTCCATGTTGCGTGATGCTTCTGGGTCGTGAGCTAACTGCTCTTCATCGCTCGAGGTTTGGTGGGAAACGGTTGTTCGTTGGGCTTCGTATGCCGTTGTCGAGACCTTTCTCTTCATATCGAGCATCGAGTGGTATTAGGTTAGGCCTTCCTTTCAGTCAATGAGGTGGTCTCGATATGAATTAGATTCAAGGATAGACGACGTTATTTATTTAGTCATATAAAGACTTTGAACTCGGGAGTAGCAAGTTGGTTGCTGCGGCTGAATTCAGGAGGTTGGCTGTGAACAAATCATAGCGCACTTTGAGCCAATGCATTGCAGGAGGCTTCCGGACACCGCTTTGGATTACCTGCTAATGTGACAGTCTGACAACTAGGCAACGATATTGAACGAAATAAATGGCTTTACTGCCTAGCCAGCTCGGGTTGCTCAGGGATTCTCAGGCCTCAGGCCTCAGGCCATGCTCAAGAATGCTCACACTCGACTCAGGTGAAAGCAGCTACTGCTTGCGTCCAGAGACTGAGCAAGAACCAGCGAATTGTTTGCTGTATGATAGGTTTCAGCCTAGGCTGACCCGTCAACTGGGTCACGTGAGGGGAAATTATAGTGATCATAGACTTGATTGATCCTTCTGAACAGTGAGTTCTAGGCTATTACATAGGGTATGAAATAGGGGGTCTACAGGCTATTTGCCCCTGAAACAGCCTGAGCTGAGAGCTGTTTTTCAGGCCTCGTCAGCAACTGCGTGCTTTCAGCGCTTCAGGCCTAGAGTGCCCCCTGAAGTGACCCCTGTACAGCTGACACATCCACCCCATATCATATGTCGTTGATATGCAGGGTATTTAATGGTAAAGAAAGTAAATTAAAGGTCTACCAAGATATGATGTTGCCTAGAAGCAAATTGTTTAGGAAACATTTGGAAAAGTCAAAAAAATTTAAAACGGAGAGGAGACTCAAGATATAAAAGGAATTATTTACCCCACACCAAGCCCTCAATCATAAAGGCTCCTAGCATAAAAGCCCATGCCCGTTGGCCACCGTCAACTGGTGTAAGTATGGCATCCATATCGGTGTTGGCAGTAGTGTCGCCGTTGATCGTATCGAAATCATTGCAAAGTTCCCAAGGGTTTTCAAACTCAGACATTTTATGAAGTCCTCAAGCAACCGGAGAGTAAATGAATAAAGATCGAGAATTGAGTACTTGGGAGCCGTATTATAGAAATCTTTTTACCCCGAAAAGAAAACAGATCACAGGCATTACCATGGTCGAAAAATGTGTTCAGGAGACTGGCTTGGAGTGAACACTGAGAATGGAAAGAGCCACCGCGGCACTTGTGGGCAGGAACGCGGCTACTGGAAGAATAGGTGTCGGGGTCCAAAAAGCGAGGAAATGTTGAAGCCATTGATTGGCAGAAATCAAACAGAATTGATGCTGATGAAAGTGATGCTGACGAAAGGAAGTGATTTGGTGCGCACTGATGATTTGCAAACGCCGGGACCCCAAAGTCGCGTCGAAGTCAGAGTAAACAACGACGTCACATCAACTCGAATATAAACAATTGATTCCTACCTATCCCAACCCCGTTCCTTCTCGGATACAAACCACCCTCAATCATTTTTTCTCATCTTTCAAATTCTCAATTCGTATCTGCACCCTCAATCTCAAAATGCCGCGCGCAAAGCGACCTCTGGCCGATGCCGATCCCAATGCATCCACGACGCGTCCTAAACGTACAAAAACTAGCCTGGCTGTAGCTACCGATTGCACAGCCTCGAAGACTACGAAACCCTTCAAGACAATATCTGCAAGAACTGGAAAAGCTTCCCCTCGTCTCGAATTGAAGAAAGCAGTAACCCAGCGAGAGAAAGCCGCCGAAAACATAAAAGTTCGAAGAAATGGGTCTCGGAAGGGCAAGGCGAGTATCTCTGAAGGCGAGGCGGAGCCGCAGGAGATCTGCGAACCTGTGGCAGATGGAGAGGGCGCTGAAAGCTACGAAGGCCAGGAGGTGTCACTCACGGCTGAGATTAATTACCGGACGAAGGACAACAGCAAGCTGCGCACTCTTCTTAGAGACAGAGACCTCCCTTCGACTGGTACCCGAGACGAAATGATCGCTCTCCTTGAACGTTATCCAGCCGAATACGAATCCTATACTTCTGAGCGAGTCTCAGAGATCTTGAAGGCACGCGGTCTCGTAATGGCTAGTGTCGGCACCAAAGACATCAAAATTGAGCGCCTCAAGCTCAAGGATAAAGAGGACCAGGATACTGGGAATTGGAAGGAAATTAAGCTCTACGCGTCACTCTCTGTGGCCGAAATGATGCTTTCGGAGGCACAAGCCAGACACAAAAAGGCGCTTGCAGATGAGGATCCCGAATACACCAACCTGACGGATCAGACACTCTCAGTACGTCTAGGAAAGAGATCTCTCGAAGTCTGGCACCAGGAAGCAGATGATTGCGCGCCTACGAGCCGACGATCGCAAGGAAGCTGTCAAGACCCTCGAACGCTCCAGGAAGAGATATGCATCTGCACAAGCGGATCTTGAACCTCTGATCGGACATCCCCTGCCCGGTATCAACTTCATGAAGATACACAATCAATTCAGAGCTCTTGATATCCAACTGCAGGACAGAGCACAACAACGTCGACCTCAGGTACCTGTCTGTGACTACGACTGGAAGGATTCCCACTGGGCCTCGAGAACTGAACGGGAGTTGAGAGAGATATGTTCCCGTAGGGGAATGCCTGGAGGTTCAGGCCCAAAGGCTGCCATGTTGAAATGGCTTGATACCGGGAGCGTGGATTATGAAGACCTATACATTACCAATTTGGAGATTATATGTCGGGAACGGGGTATCAAACACAAGAGCAATGCGAAGAAGGCTGATTTGGTTCGGATACTGACAGAGGCTGACGATTCGGAGGAGTCGAGATAGACGGGATATCGACTTGCTGGATGATGACTGACTTTGAGGATAATCTTGGTTTTCTGAACCGTACTGTGTCAGGATTTGATGATGTATGATTTGTGTAAGATTCCTGGGTACAAGGATGGAATTTGACAGGCAAACTTTACTCTGGGGATTTCCTTTCCGTGATGCCTGCAGTACGTGAACATCTGGAAGTGAAAGTCTTCCCTCCAGTTGCCTTTTCAATCATTACCTTTTGCTCTCGAATCCCTAGGATTTTTATACATCTTTTGATGATGTTCTCATCCATTTCTTTGGTATTCATGCCGGCAGTCCCCAACATGATTATCCCTCTCCCCCTTCCTCCCCTTGAGCATGTCGCCCAATCAGGCTTCTTTCAAGCGAAGACAAGGATCTCCTCACCGATTGGGAATGTTTCATGTTTCATAAGGCAAAAATTAGGTTGATCATAGTTGAGCTGAAGTTACGTCATATTCTCCCACGTGCACATTGCTCGAGTGAATCAAAAACTTGGAATGCGTTACCCCACAATCAATGAGCCACCCAACATACGTCGGTGACCTCAGCCACAAAGCCTTAAAGAAAAGGTGATTTCACATCTCCAGTCGTTTCATATAAATTTCTTTGGCAGTCGTCTTTCTTCGCCCAAGTCAAGCACAACTGCGAGAGCTGAACTTTCGATCTTCAACACCAAGAAATACATGTTCTCGGGATTCCGATCTAGTAACGCAAACACATCTGACACCATGGCGAACACCGCAGGCTTCATTCTTCCCCTCCGCATCGTCCAAGCCGTCTTCGCGATCATCGTCCTTGGCCTGCTTGCCTATGGTAAGTGTTCACATCAAAATCCCGAATCAAACTGACTTAACGCAGTCGCCAACGCCTGGGACTGGGCCTACTGGTCCCCATCCGAAGTCAACTTCTTGATCTTCACCTCCGTCTGGACCCTTCTCGCACTCGCCTACCTCATTATCACTCCCACCCACTACCCGACCGCAGCCCACAAGTTCGGCATTTTCGCCGCCGAGTTCATCACCATGATCTTTTGGTTTGCAGGCTTCATTGCGCTGGCAGTGCTGTTGACAGATATCGGATGCCGAGGCGATGATGGCAGTTATTGGGGACCATGCCGTGCAGCAATCGCTGGTGATGTCTTTGCTGCTTTCGAGTGGTAGGATTTGATTCCAGTATGGAAAGAAACTGGCTGACTGGTTCATTGCAGGCTCCTTTTCTGCGCTACATGCCTCATGGCCACCCTCCACGTCTGGCGTACCCGCGATAGCCACAGCACGAAGCACGATCCTGCTATGGAGGTTCGTGCTGAGGGCGTCTAAATTCCATACTCGATACCTTCAATTCTTTCAGACAAATGAACAATGGTACATCGAAATGATAATACCCAGTTTCCTTTCTTCCTTCTGAGTGATGCGACGGAGTTGGTCTCGATATTCTCTTTATGATACCAAGATTGTCTTCGGCTCCAGCGCCTTTCTTTGCTCAATACCCCTTCTCCTTTGAAAATTGCCGTCGGCCTGGCGTTTCTGGCAATGGAGGACCTCATGGATGAGAAAAAGCTGGTGGAGGATAATGAAACAAATTTAATTCCCTACCTTTCTTGGATTGTCTTGGACTTCGTGATGCGGACACATTGTGATGATGCTCTTCCTCCCAAAAACTTCGAAACCAGGCTCACAGTGGATCAGTGAGAAAAATTGCATGCCGACACGCCCTCAGCAAAAGCATCTCGTAGTCACCCACAGCGCTGACCTTCCCTCCGTTCCAATTAACCACAAACCCAACATACGTGATCAGCTTCCCATCTCTCCAGTCCGTACCATCCTCTACATCCCATCTGACCTCATTTTCACTCACAGGCAGATCTTTCAGCGAAGGTATCAGATCTGTGATTCCTTCCTTCATTAAGGTGTATAGACATCGAAGTAGAATCGACGTGATAATGGAGCGCCTGATGCTCTCTAGCACCACCCATCGGTGATGCACACTCATGAAATCTGAACTCTCAGCTTCAAAAATGGATTTCTGCAGTCGCTCGGTCCATGAGGCCAGAAGATCCATATCTCGCTCTGCATCTCGCTCCAGGAACGGCGAGCCCGAAAAGAGTCGGATGATTTGGTACATGATGAGTGCCTGGACGGATAAAAGCCAGCTTTCGGCATGCGTGATAGCTTTCGCCGCATCTTTCAAGTCCCGCATTTTGATAGACACCATCCGCGCGATGGCGGAACGATTCCTGACAGTCCGCTGCGTGTGCAATGCACATATACTCAGGACATCCTGGTACGCCGTGGGCAAAGTCCCTTCATAAAGAAATGGATGGATGAATGGTGTCCGGCCTTCGAGGACGAGGGTGCTGATACAGTTTTGGAGTTGGCCGAAACAATACAGCAGTTGATTCGGGTTGATATCTAGCCGCTCTGGGAAGTGGAAAGAATCATATGGTGTGATAGGAAGTTGTGCATCCCATGGAATATCTGTGGGTGACCCACAGGTCACCAATAAGTCTGAAGCCTTTGCTTCTAGGATTTGGGATGCAGGAGGCTCGGCATCGACCTGAAGTAATTAGAAATTGGTAATTAATAGGGAGAAAGGCCATACATATGTACAAGCCAAGCCCCGTGCAATGCATCGCGAGCAAGCCGGTATGGTCAAATCACATCTCCGTTTCGCTTTCACACATCCCGTACATGATTTTCGGCGAGTGGAACTGCGATGCACGAGATCTAAGCTCATTTTGAAGTTACGGAATTCCACTTTCGCCAAGGGTGCGGAGTGGCTTGCAGATATAAATGTTGACGCGGGTGTTCAGGATCAGGAACAAGAAACGGTCGTCGTGGCGGCCCCACTTCTTTGCGGAATTCCACCACACGTGATTCTATCCCCTTTTCACTGCTGACTGCCTCGAGAAATACTCGGGAGTGGATTTGTAAAGACTTTATAAATGGAGAGAAAAGTTTTCAGCTTCTGTGTATATTAATATCTCCGAGATGCGGCAAAGTATTCGACCATAGCACACGCCATCACCCGTCTACCAATTGCCAAAAAGTATAGTACAACCCTCGCTAAAAGAGCTATGCTATACGTTGAGATAATTACTCCTTCTCTTAAGCAAGATGAGGCAACCAGATTAGCTTTCAAAAAGACCCTAAAGCCTCACGCACAAGCCGTTCTTGGCCAAGCATCTGGCGTCAAGAGCCAATTCTTCGGGAATTTCATCGAAGAGAACAACCTCAACGTTGAGAGGGACTTCAAATTTGCCTGGGGCCTAGGTAATAAGTTCTCTTCCATTGGTGACATAGAAAGTCCATGCTGATGTGTACTTTGTAGAGTGGGAAAAGCCAGATGATTTTTATACCTTGTTGAAGAGTGCTGAATTTGCTGCGTTTGGAGCACAAGTCAAACCCCACGCTCTGGCACCGCCGGAACCGCAGCTTTATGAAAGCGACGTAGGAGGTGATGCAGTATTCACAGCTGCTTTGACCGAAGTATTCATGGTCAAGGTCGAGGATGAAAGGAAAGAAGGAATAGCAAGGGAGTTTTGGAAGGATTTCACTGCCGCACTTGGAGCGAATGGACATGATGCAAGTGTGTTGAGTGGATTGAGTCTTAATTTGGAGGAGAAGTTATTTCTGGGGATCATTGGGTGGAAAGGGCTCGAGGTAAGAGACCACCTACTTTGGAGGACCGCTGCTGACATGAACAGGGTAGTAATATGGCGTCTATGGATTCGGAAGTCAAGATGGCGAGGGCAAAATTTGAGAGATTGGAAGGACTGAGCTCGTTCTTGACAAAGTTTGAACGTTCTTAACGCATATCAAATCAAGCCACGAGGACGAAGATAGACCGAAAATAATTCAAATAATTTCCTCTCAGGCAAAAACGAGATGCAATCACAAACTCAATTGGAAATGAAAACTTCTTGAGGGCTTGAGACAAATGCCAAAGGTAATGGTTCATATACTTCATGCCGCCAATACTCCACGAAAATGCCTTTCTACACGCCCAAAAAATGCCCATCATCTGCGCCTTTTCCCACCTCCGCCACCATCAGTATCTGCTCTCCTTTTCTTGCCCTCCCGTCGCCAATACTCTTGCTTCTCCTTTTTCTCCCTTTCACCCCTCTTCTCCGCATTCTCCTCGACCTTTTTTCTATACTCCTTCCGCTTTTCTTCTTTGGCTTCCCTCCTCTTTGCCACCTTATCGTTCCTCAACGTCATAATTTTCTGCATCAAATCCCTGGCCTTCTTCTCCTCGCCACCAAGAACCACAGCCCGCTTCTGCATGTACGTTTGGTTCTTCTGTTTCTTCGTCTGCACAATCTGAGACTTAAACGGCAGCTCTGCAGCCAACGCACGAGGGACTCGCAGTGGATTGAAGTGTCGCGTCGCTCGCTCAACTGGCTTGTACTGGCTGTTTTTCTGCTGTGGCGTTGAAATTCCCTGATCACGACGCACTTCACCAGTCAATCGCATGCCTTCCCATCCAATCAAATTGGTGACAGGATTGTAGAATCGATGTGGCTTGACTGGGTACCAAGCTCTCAAGAACACGATGTCGCTCATCAGGATTTTGTCCTCGAAGGTAGCTCTGAAATGTCCCTCCGGCTTGCTGAGCGCTTTCTTGATCTGACCGCGGATACCAGAGACAGTCTTGATAGAAGCACCTTCAAACTTGGCAATTTCGACGGCTGTAGTAAACATATCCTTGATAAATGCTGTGTTCTTGAAGATCTTATATGGTGTGCCGGTAAGCTTGAGCTTCTTGACAATCTCGGATGCTTCGTCGACGTTGAGAACTGTTCCTGTTGCAGCGATTCGGAAGCCTGGATTTTTGGATGAAAAGGATTGGTAGCAGGAGAAACCAGTATTGGGTGCGATGAGAGGGCCATAGAAAGTGGCGAAGCAATGCATATGCTCGGGTGTGTACTTGAGCATTCGATTCCGGACTCGAGAGTCTGAGATGCTGTACACGGGCAAGGTTTGGAATCTCCGCCAGCCCATCGAAAAGATGAGAGGGTCGTTGGTTTTGAGGATCTTCTTGTGCCATCGATGGCGCTTGATCCGGACTTGAACAAAACCAAATCGATCTTCAGTGGCAGACAATCCTCCAACAATAATTGGCATTCGGGGATTGGACTTCGTGACAAACTCGGATGCCATGCCTTCAATCACAATCTTGGCGTACATGCCAGCGCGGAATCCTTCAACATCGACCCGCTGGTTGTCGTCAAGCAGCTCAAACTCGGCTTTGTTGATATCGAGTTGCTTTTGGATCTGGGCCTTTTGTGCATCGTACCAGTCATCCTCGCCAAATTCTTCCTCTCCGCCCTCCTGTCGAGCTCTGGCTTTGTCGTTGTTGAAGCCTTCCCGATCTTCCTCTTCGAATCGTAGCTTCAACTCCTCCTTCCGCCTGGCATTCTTCTCCCGCTCTGCCTCCAGGTCATCCGGCTTGTGTTCTTCGCCAGTCTCGAGGTCCTGGAACTCGCCATCGCCTTCATCATCTGAGTCATCGCCCTCTCCATTATCACTGCCGCTTCCTGTATTCTTCTCTTTGAGCAGGTCTGCAGTAACAAAACGCTGCCGTAATGCCTCAATAGTGTCTTCCACAGACCACTTCGCTTCGAGAGCATCGTAATCGAGTATGGGTATCGCTCGGTCTTCCACCTTTTCGTCTGCACCTTCGCGTCCGGATTTTTTGAAGAATGTCTCGTCGTCAGACTCTTCGATATCTTCCTCTTCCTCTTCAACTTCCCCACGCCATCTCTGCAAAACCTCAACTGGGCTCAGTGACTCATCATACATCAATTTTGCCAGATCAGACGTTCTGTATGACCGCTTCTTCCCATGCAATTTCTGTGCAGTCTCCAGCATATTCGCTTTCCACCGGGTAGCGCCACCTTCCTCATCTGAATCCTCTTCCTCGTCGAATTCCTCCCCAGATATCGAGCCCAGATCAGAATCACTGTCTGCGAATGCAATATCACCATCAGCTTTGTCATCAGATTTACGGAAAGCTTTCCCAAGCTTGTCATCGGTAATCTCTGCCTCGTCCTCAGAATCGAAGTCATCACCACTGACAAATCCCTCGTCAATAGCTTCGTCTTCTGACTCTTCCCCTCGGTCGACGAATCTCGCAGAGCGCTGTTGTTTCCGGCCGGTGCTCTCGTCTTCGGGGACTTTTGTAATTGCACTGCCATCACTAAACAATCGGACACCCTCTTCGGTCTCTCCTAGAATCCTCCTCTCGTTCTGCAAACTGACAATTAACTCTTCCCCTTCCCCTCGCTCTTCATCCTCGGCATCCTTATCGAAATTAAAGCCCTTCTCTCGAGTGATCCAAATAGTATCTCCATCAATCTTCAGTCCACTCTTGTCTGACATCGGAGCATGTAGTTTCTTCTCCCTCTCGTCCAGCCTCCTTCGGCCTGTCTTCCCTGTGGCTTTTGCAATCGCTTGGTCCATGAAGGGCGTAGGACATGGGTCTGGCAGAGCTTCCATCGCGGATATCGAGTAATCTCCAAGTCCAGGTATATGTACTCTTTGTCCCTCCGCAGAAAAGTTGGTGCCTCGCAAATACCCAGACAGAACCACAGTACGGTCACATTTTGGGTCCTCCTCAATCTTTGTAGGATGTGTGATGTCTCGGAAGCTGTCGATGATCGTATATGGGTGGGAATTTCGCCAGATCAACGGTCGAGGATTCTTCATGACCGAAATAAATCTCGAAAGGTTGTGGATTTCTCGGTCAGGGTACCGCCCATTGATGACCCCAGACAAGTAGAACAAATGTGCACCCTGATATAACTCGCTCCAGAATCTATTCTTCAACCGTTTCTTCGCATCTTTCAGCGTCTGCGGCTTTCGGAAGAGGTCGAGATGCGTGAGGATTCCAAAGACATTTCCTGGCATACCACTCGCTGCTAAAATGTTCAAGAACTCCATGGTCTCCATCTCGAAGCCAAAATTCCCGTCAATCATTAGGAGCACAATGTCCGCCACCTTGGACATGTCCACCATTGCCTCGAGTTCGTTCGGACATTCTATCAAAGTCAATCGCTGGCGCTTCGATGTGACAACGGTGATGGGCCCTTGAGGATCTGAGAGTGTCTCTTTCGCATATCGTTTGACGAGGGACTTGAGCAGAGTCGTCTTTCCAACACCGGGAGGTCCAACAATGGTCACCAAACGTGGTGGGGGCTCATCTGGTATTCGGTCCACTTGCGGAACATGGAGGCGCTTCTCTTTGATCTATTCTGGAATTAGTAGATGTTTCCAGGGGTCCTGAGAATACCAACATCATGCGACCGAGCAGCAGTCTTTGCCAATCTTCCTGGGTTCGCGAAACTGAATGCCTTGGGATTGCGGTCTGCTGAAATTAGCGTGCACATAGCTGGTTGCCTTGCCATGACCAACCTCCAGTATGCTTCTTCTTCTCCTTTGACGGCCGATGAGGCCTATTCGACTGATCCTCCATTTTGTCAACACTGCGTTGCGAACATTGTGTACGTGGATTATTTTGACTTCAAAAGATTTCGAGTGGGAACTTTTTTGGTAGGCTAATCCGCCCGCGGTTAGTGCATTTCCTTATCGGCTTATCACTTCACCGAGGCGCCTGGAACATCGAGATCTAACTTCACGATTCAGGTAAAAGGTCGCATGCAGGGTCTGCAAAGTGCAGAAAATGTATTGGATGTAAAGTGCTTGTTTTGATACATGATACAGCATATTCCTTGTGAAACCCGTGTGTCGTCTGAGCTGGCGCTTGTCAGCTTGACAGTTGGTGATTTACATCATCTTTAGGCTGTTATGAGGTACGACTCTCCCCACGTAGAGGCCGTAGACAGCCATACAAGTTGCCCGGAAGATTGAGACCTAAGATATATAAGAATCAAGTTTGCTTTCTCGTTCCTATCCATATTATTTCATCCCATCGTCACCAAAGTAGCCTACGGTACATACCACTTTCCAACCATTCCACCTTATCCATACAATCATGCCTCAATTCATCATGAGATCTCCTTTGATTGCGGGGTAATCCGATGCTAAGAATATATCCAGGTTTCTCTCAAGAAAGGTCTCAGCGAAGCTAAGTATCAAAAGTATATCCTATCTACTCAGACATCCGTAGAATCTTCATGCTGAATTTCCCCCAGTGCTCAGGCATACGCCAAGAACCAAGGTGCAAAGATTCTCGATGTCTTCCAGCGAGACGGTGTTGCTTCAGGTTTCCTGTAGGACTTCTACTCCTACCCTTTTCCTCCCAGGTGGCTAATGATTTCCAGTGTTGAATACCCCAATGATTCCGTAAATACACTCGAAAGCGCGCCGAATGTTATTGCAGTTGAGAACAATGGAGAGATGAAGACCCAGTAAGGGAGGGTTCGAAACGAGGTCGGCGTTGGGAAGACGGTAGCATATTGGGAATATCTAGTCCGTACATTGGGTGGAAGGCATTCCTCTACATGTCTTGAGATCTAGGACATTTATGGAATGGGTTTAGAAGATAATTCAAATTCACGTCTATCCCGACCTGTTGCGGCTAGCGGCTAAGCCGAGTTCTATCATGGCTTCAGGTTGTACAAATGAAGCCACAGGCATCAACATCCCCAACCACTCAATGCCACCATGAAACCTTTCTCGCGGCCATTGCGGCCTTGCAATGGGCATCCACTCTTTCGCTCTCGATATACTTCGCGGGCTTTTACCTTGAGGCTCTTCACCACTCGTAGCGCCGGCCTTTCGAGACATCCTTCGCCGTCAGCACACAAGTGGTCACATCCTCCCAGCCCAACTACCATTGCGGATGATGAAGTTGCGAGTCTGGCAAGCAAACCGCTTCATTCCCTGAGCCTTGCAGATCTGGTGAAGTACGGGATCAATCGCCCCTCGATTTAACCCCTGCTGACCACTTTCCCAAGACATGGCCGACCACCATTGTCAGAGGAAGCTTTGCTCTCCTCCGCGAACTTCACTCTTTCCCTCCTCCCTATCCGGCTGGCGCATCGAATAGAGGCGCTTCGGAATCTGCCATTCATTGTCGTCTCCAATCCCAATATCTCGACCATTTACAACAACTATATTCACTCCCTTTCGACCCTGCTGCCGTACAACTCTAAGCCGATATCTACTCTTGAAGACGAGATCCGTTTTACAGAAGTTCTTGCAGATTTGGTGGAGACACATTCACACACGATTCCTACGTTGGCTCGTGGGTTTCTGGAATGCAGAAGATACATCAACCCAGTGGAGGTCACAAAGTTCTTAGACGAACATCTGCGGGCGAGGATTGGTACACGATTGATTGCTGAACAACATATCGCTCTACATATCTCGTCGCAACCACACCAAGGGAAATCAAACCTCCAGCCGATAGACACCTCGTCGTCGTCGTACATTGGAGTGATCGACACAGCCCTTCAGCCTGCCTCCATCATCAATTCTTGCGGGAACTTCGTCTCGGAGATCTGCGAACTGAAATATGGGGTACGGCCAACATGGGTCATTGACGGGGAGCCTTCTACAACCTTTGCCTTTGTACCAGTGCACCTGGAGTACATAATCACGGAGTTATTGAAGAACGCGTTTCGAGCTACTGTTGAATCCGGTAAATCCCACGAGCCAGTTGTCATTACGATTGCGGCAGAGCCAGAGGCGCCGAGGGGAAGGACAGACTCTGTTCATCAAGGAGAGAAGTCGAGCGATAACGTCGACGACAACCCTCCTATCAAACCCTTCGAGGATTCCGCGCCAGGAGTTACTATCCGCATACGGGATAGAGGAGGTGGGATTAGTCCTGACGTCTTACCAAACATTTGGTCATACTCTTTCACAACCTTCTCTGACGAAGACGAGCTCCCAGGACAGACTCCAGGCAGTGGGAGTATGGATGCATTGAATGCGCTCTCAGGCGCAGGCGGCGAGAACAGCTCAATCGCCGGCCTGGGATACGGATTACCCCTTGGAAGAGCATACGCAGAATATTTTGGCGGCGGGATTGCCGTACAAAGTTTGTATGGGTGGGGCTGCGATGTTTACCTTAGACTCAAGGGCCTGGGAAGGCCGAAGGGATGAAGACGGTGGAAGTCTTGACGGATTCTGTCGATGAACACTCGAGGCCGACATGGAAAGGCTTCCAGATAGGCTGTGGCAAACACTCCATTGCATCTTGTCGAATGGACGTGGGACTTCATGAGTCTCTATCGCAATTTGACTCCTGGGTCTCTCGATCCAGTTGATGGAGTCTCCAGCAATTCGCGCAAGTCCGAAGAATTCTTGAGTTGGGATATTACCTGAGATTCAAGCCAATGAATGCGAATTATAATCCTCTGCAATGTCATGAGTTTGCCTTCGGTCTCAGCTCCAGGTTGCAGCTTCGTGAAACGAAATGTTGGGTACTGATATCTCTGCTCATTGGCGGACCTCAACAAGGCCTTCAAGCGAAGCGAATAGGGAAGCGTCCCAACCAGGTGGTCGCTCCAATGGACCCCTACGCGCCTATCTGGAAGAGGAATGTCGTCGAGGCAGTGTTGCAGAATTGCAGTCTGCCATGTAACCTGCGCCTTGTACGAGGCTTTTTTTCTCTGTGTATATTCCCCTCATTTGAATTTGGCTTCTCTCCACCTTTCTTCCGCACGCTGTTCTATACTTTCTATTCGACGCTATGGAGGTCTTGGGCAGCGCATCAAGTGTGATTGCAGTAGTGTCTGTTGGCATTCAGCTAGCGGACGGTCTCAGCAAGCTGGTCAGGTTCCTACAAACAGTACAAGATGCGCCTTCAGACATCAAGGCCCTTTTCGATTCGCTTCAAATTCTATCTTCAGTTTTGGCCCGTATTCCTCCTGACAAACTGGCCAAGAAGCAAGATGAAATAACAGAACGAGCTCTGAAGCAATGTGAAGAGAATATCTGCAGACTTTATTCCAAGCTTTCGGCCTCGCTTCAAGGACTGAGCTCAGCCAGTCGCCGGAAGAGAATATGGGCAGCGTTGAGGATATCCTTGAAGAAACAAGAGCTCGAGTCACTACAGCACTCAATAGAGAAGTCCATATTTGTTCTCAGTCTTGTGGAAGTGGTTTCAATCAGGTACGGACGACCACCTCGTCTGTTATAACAGCACTTACCTTGGTCCAGAAAATCGACGACACGCCTTTGCCATCAACAAGATCGGATTCTTGATATACTCAATTCAAATTGTGGGTCTAAGACGACTGTATATGAGCAGATAAGGGAAGAAACCACGATGCAAATATACCCAGAAGCCATTATGGATGCGGATGCCACGGACTTGGATGCTCAACTCGTTCGCAAACACTCCGAGGACGAGTCCATGGTCACCACGATTCAGGGAGTAACCGGAACTCCTCCGGATGGAGATTCAAGCTCCAAGGATACAAAAGACTTTACTAATTTTGCCCCTTCTACTCAGGTGCAATCAAAGCCCAGCCAAAAGGTGGACAAACTCAGATGCTGGAGACAAGATATCTGGACTCCACTCGGATCGATGCGCAAACAGACTTCCTCCAAACAAATTACAAAATCTCATTCGTATGGCACCAAATCCATTGTCGAAAAGGAGTTCAATTATGTCTTCTATCCAGCCTCACAGCTTCGGGTATTTGGCATCCGCCAAGGGCTTATGATACACGCGAAGTCCACTTCTGGATGGCAGTATATCCTTCAGCCCTTCAATGCAGTTCCGGAGACCGCTTTGATATTTGACTTTTGCCGATCTGGGAATGTCGGTGGTGTCCAGAGACTCTTGCAGCGTGGCGAAGCTTCAGTTCGAGACCGAGACCCACTGGGGAGAACACCTCTCTGGGTAAATGCATCCATTCCTAATTCTGAAAGTATTGAACATTTCGACTAACAGAACACAATGCAGGTAGCTGCCCAGTCAATACAATTGGAGGTCGCAGAATGCCTTTTACAAGAGGGCGCTGATATCCATCTCCGTGATTGGAAAAGAGACTGGTAAGCGGGTCTGCTCAGAGCATTACGATATTTGACTTATTCTATTCCTTAGGCCACTCATTTCAGCCATTTCAGAAAGCGTTGACGTCGATGTGAACAAGAAATTAGCCATGATGGTGCTCTTTCAAAGACATTGCCCTGAGGGACATGATGAAGCAGACATTGGCCACTTGTTGTCTCGACTACTACTTCTCTATCGCCCGCACAAGCAAATCACCATGAAACTGTGCGATCGAAATAATGCGGCACTTCAGATCCTTCAAAAATTTGTTCGACTTCTGCCTGTGGACTATGTCCACCGACTCGACATTTTTCTCCTCGTGCTTCGCTTGTATTATGACCCAAGCCTGCTCCAGTGGGCCTTGGGAAATGTGAAGGGCCTGCTTCAAGATGGCCTCGATACACCAACTCTGCATGAAGCCATTGGGATAAAGCTTTTACTGCGTGATCCAGCTTCCGTGGAACGCATCGCCGCATCAACCTGCAACTTGCATCGGTACAATGGGAGGCCAGCCGCCTATCTACTGATGCCACCCTCGACCCCGACCTCACTTGCGATGTACCAAGGCGACACGTTCTACAATTGGGTAAAGATTTTGAAGAATCTCAAAATTGACATCGAAAAATTCGTGAGTGACGAGTTGAGTCAGCATGACTCTCCCTTGATGAAGGAGGGTTGGAGCCCAAAAAACTTGACTCGATTATTCAACAACGAAAGAACTTTGGATTCGACACCAAAGAGAAAATCGGAAGACCCGACGAAGTTTGGTTTTCTTTACTGCGAGCGGTGTGGGACGTTTGAAAACAGGACTATGACCATGATCGACCTCCGTTGGAGGCGATATCTACGGGATTTCAGGGTCGAAGCCGAGGCAGACTGTCAGATCACGCTATCCTATGGAAAGGAATCCCAGAACGGGCCGCCAAAAACCAAATCACCACAGACTTTACCTTACAATATTGTCTGCTCCCAAGAGTGTGCCGATGGAATTTGCGTTGCCTGGTCTTTCGAAAATATTTCGATGGAAGAACCTTTCCTTCCACCACACCCATATGTTCCTGTGGATCCGTCCGAAGAGCAAAGCCATGGTGACCTTGGAGAATGTCCGACAATCAAGATGCCAGGCGCTTTTGAATCGTGATCGGCACGGGCTTGGGATTTGAGTGTTGATATGGTGAGTGGATATGCAATAAGGTCGGAAATGGTTGTATTTGTAGGTTGTCGGCGTCCTTGGATGGAGAACTCAGCAATTAGATCGTCACTCCATAATTGTCTAGGCACTTTGCCTATGAATAAGTCTCCGGGGTTCGAATCTTAAGAATAGTCTACTCGCTTGTACTGTTTCAGCACCAGACTCGGGACACATCTCAACCCTCGTGCTCACGTGAACCGCGCCGCTTTTGTTCAAGCCTAGCTCAGCATCGGCTCAGGCTTTACTTAGGCCTGCTCACTCGATTTGCACACCGCGGAATAGTCCAAGACCCGCCTCACCAGAAAATGACATACACCCGATATTTTCACCAGCGAATATGTCCGTCCCGCGCTGAACAAATACAGAGAGCCCTATTAGCTTGGGTATACCTTAAATGTTGATGAGGTGGGATAATAGTTTGGTTTTGCTGCATTGTTGTTTAAATACGTATATTATTACACAATATAAGCATTTTGAGTCATGAAGTTATGGATAATATTTTATAAATAAAATCTAATTTTTAAATTACGGTAACTAGCTATGATTTAGTATATTAAAGTAGCTATAAAAAGGTAAGTAACAATAACTATAGTTTTAGTAGGGTACCCACTTACTAAGAGTATGCATATGCTAGGAATAACGAGTAGCGGCGAAATGTTTTTTCCAGCCCAAAAATGCGGTGTCATAGAGCAGTATAATACAACAATGACTAAAATTTCACATCAAAAAAGCTCTTCCCTAGTCCCGACGCCGCTCGGACCGAATAAGAAGGCTTGTCGCTTATCATGGAGCCTTGGACTTGTATAATTTGCGATATCCAGATGCAGATGCAAAGTCGTGAGCCGCATCTCTCTGGCAAGCGCCACCTGACCGCTGCGGAAGCATACCAGGAAAGAATTCTCTAAGCAACGAAGTCTGAAGAAGCTCGAAAACAATGGACTTGTACGATCTGCATATTGAAATGCATATCGAAAATCGGGACTCACACCTCTCTGGAAAACGACACGCGATGGCTACTCATTCTCAACAAGAGGAATTTCGCCTTGAACAGGTAGCATCTTTCCCGGAGCGCAACAATAACATCACCACCATAAGCTCTTCGCCAATGAAAGCTAAAATACTTCCAGCAAGACTTGGAGTTGGTGGAATCACTGGGGACACTATATATCCAACTTCAGATTTGACTGAAGTTCATGGCGCCTCAGATGTCCTGGTATGGCAATGTATGATGTGTAATTGTTGCGTGCCATTATCCGTCAAGCAAGTATCTCTCCAGCCTTGATCACATACAAAAGCTATTAGAAATAATCAAGGTCACTTGTATGGCAATACCACAGCCATAAGTCCAGGTATCCAACCGCGACCTTGGAGGAAGAGAGGAATTCGACTACAAGGTACTTTGGCCCTTATATTCCCAGCTGCAGGGCTAATACGGATGATCAGGATGTGGTAAATGAAACCAAGAAATTAGCCGCGTATCTAATAAATCACATTTCATACCTAGAGGAGACTGCTGAGTTTTCAGCCATGAATCCGTTACTCATTAGCCCGCTTGACTCGTTTTTCCTCTCTTTCTCTGCTACCAGTATGATCCTTCCATTCCACCAGCAGAGTCCTTCCGCTTCTTCAGGAGTGGCCTTAAGCGGCGGAATGATTGGGATGACAGCTCCCCTAAGACCTGGGAAAAGTACAAGGAAAATGTCTATTCACGGTATCAGGCTGCGCTTACCCAGTGATTCAATCTTTGGTTTGGAACAGAGGATGATATTGGATCTTGGCATTCGTTATGCCATGCAATAGCAATAAGCCCACTTCCTACTACCTGTGAGGACTGCCGAGAAGTAAGTAACCACATTCGTAATAATTATGCCTAAATTTCATCCACTTATGTGGCATCTATAGGCCGCTCGGAATAGGTACGTTAGTATTGTTGACATTATACGGTGGGCGAGGGAACGAGAAGAAGGACAGGTGCAGATCTTCAAAACAGTCAAAGAGTTGAGTGAGTATAGTTATGAGGAGAATATAATATATCACAAGGACCAGATGGACCAGGGGGCTGTCCCTAGACATCTCCTCCGGCGCTTGGCAAAGTCAGTATAAGAGTATAAACGGGTAAGTACGCAGCATGCACTAAGATAGATATGTTCGGTGGTAGGCGGCTGAGATGCAACCAGCAAGTATTTACCTCCTAATCGATTTACACTACTCCACCAATAAGGCTTTTTGAATATCGTTCCGCTGGTAATGCCCTACCATAGCTGAATATACTTTACGTGCATTGCGGTACCTTCTCCGCTTGGGGAATCGAGAGTTGACTTATTAATAAAGGAGGGCTCGTTTGTTAGGGAAGGGGGGCGGGGTGGCGCTTCTAAGAAATAGATGAAGTACTTCATGACAAGGGTGGAAGCTGCCCAGTTTCTGAGCGTTGAGCAAAGCTCTAGAATGACCGTCCCTTATTAACCTAAGGCTAATTACAACAAAATCCAAAATTGGATCCGGTAGGGGTCCTTGTGTTCTTAACAGGGAGGGAGAGAATAGATTCCATCATTACATCTTGATAGGTTAAAATAGGCGGCTTTGTTCAGAGTAGGCATTAGGAAAACTTCATATACAGACAGCAGGGACACTATAACAGAACTTGAATGGGGCTAGAAGTGATCTCCTTCTACGTGCTCCAGCTAACTCCTGCTCAGGAGCTCAGGGCTCTGCTCAGGTTAGAGTAGCCACTGCTCATGTCCGGAGATGGAAGTGGAAAATGTTTATATCGAGATTCCGATATCGAAGTATCTATTTCCACCGTATCTTTTCATGTGAAGCACAATCTCATCAGGGCTGATTATAAAGGCTCCCTAATTTCCGATTCACTTCCATCAATATCCAACTCCATTTCTCCAAAAGTCCAGTTCAAAAGACCAGAGAAAGAAATCAAAACACCTAAAAGCTTCAATTTAATTCCATCAACACGTCAAACCCACACACCCCTGACCATGTTCATCTCCTAGATGGAATAACAGTAACACCGTCTTTCCCTGACGGGCTCGACCTTGCAACTACGTCAGAGGAAGACAAAAACCAATACTTTGGGGAGCTTGAGGAGTCCACCACTAACATACAGAGATCGCCGGAGTATTCTGATCTTGCAACTGCATCACAAGACGAGATTGTGAAGCACTTCAAGACTTTGAAGCTCCACAACGATGCTATCAACAAGACACTTGACGCGATTGCAAGCAAGAGTGTCCCTATCACCAGAATCTGACAGCGTTGGCGCTGATGCTCCAGCTGAAATGAGCATCGATCATGCCGCACCAGCCGAGGCGAGTACTGCTTATGAGCAAAGAGCTCTTCCTCCATCAATCGAGGAGATCAGAGAAGCTTCAGAGCCCATTAAACTTCCCGAGCCCACTGAACGACTTGCTTCTGCCACCGTGGAAAGAAAGCCCATTATTTTGGATTACAGTATCTATGAGGGCGTACAGAAGGCTAAGTTTGAGAGTGACGCTGCGCCAGTGCATGCTGAGCAGAGGGAAAGGAGAGGGTGCTCTAGCACTGGAGTAGGTAGGAAGGAGAGACTGAATTAGAATTATAGTGAGAAGGAGAGGAGGAAACTGTGAAGATGGGCGATGAGCTGCTCAATAGAACAATTATATATGTGTGTTGCTCTGGACTATTCTACCGCAACTAGTACGGATTCAGGCTGATTCACAGGCAAATATGACAAGCATACAAGTCGCTTTTTGTGTTGTGGCGGTCATGTGACCTCGCCTGCCTGGTGCGCCCGCCCTGTAGCTAGATCTCTTAGAGCCTCCCCTCCTTCTTTCCTCTTCTCTCTTTAGACGTACCAATACAGAAGACCACTGCATTATCACTCCTCTTGTGTCGCCTTTGCTAGGGACCCTGTTTGTGACCGTAGTGCCTTACGTTATATCTTGCCTATCTATGCAAAATTAAAGTTCTATTCATATTTTGGAACAGCGAAAATTGGAAGAAAAGAGTCACTTCAAGTCGAAAACTAGTTTGATGCTTGGATACCAAGAGATAGACTTTGCTTTGAGTAAACCTCTGCATCAAGTGATGCCTCCCGGCCTGGAGGACTGGAGTCTTTAATGAATGTACAACAAAAGAATCTGAACTGCACCTTCGTCTTCATAACAAAGGACACCGAAAGCCCTTTGTGATGTCAAGGTCAAAGAAACGTTAGCGATACCGGAACACAGCAGCTCGGACCATATGCAGCCCCTTTTCTAGCCGAGTCGCGAGCAACTCAGCCCGATATCGATTCTGAAACCCAGAGAAAAGGTATGAACTTGAGATATGGACAGCAGTAAGAATCCAGAAAAGTCTCGAGGAACTGCACCTATATTTTGTCTTCGCAAGTTAGAGAAAGAGCAGCCTTCACCATCATGTGACGTCCAAAAAGGAATTAGTCGGCGTCCGGAAAGAATGGACCTCGGCATTTCCCCACACTAATCAAGGGAAGCTGCGACTCCAGACCTTCATAAACAACCTTAACTCCCGAGAACCGCAGCATCTTCTTTGCCCAATACAAACCGCAATTCTCTCCAAAATGGCGGGAGAAAGACTCAGCTCCATCCTCAAGCACTTAACTCCTGGCTCGTCAGGACTTTCTTCAATGTGAGTTACCCCTCCATCGTCATTGTTACATGCTAACATCAACAGCACCTCTAAGAATGCCGACGATGTTGTTATCACCCTCGCTATTCGAACACCTCTCACGAAGGGATTTAAAGGAGGAATGAAGGACACTGAGCTCGATTACCTTCTGTACTCCCTGTTGAAAAAGATCATCGAGAAGTCAAGAATCGACCCTCAACTGGTTGAGGATATCTGCTGTGGCAATGTACGACTTCTACGCATCTGCGAAGGTACATGAAAGCTGACAATCTGCAGGTCTCTGATGGCAAGGCTGCATACAAGCTTCGTGCTGCTGCCCTCGCAGCCGGCTTTCCCAACACCTCCGCCGCCTCCACCGTAAACCGATTCTGTTCCTCCGGTCTCAAAGCTACACAAGACATTGCGAACCAGATTGCATCCGGAAGCATCGACATTGGTGTCGCCATGGGCGCAGAGATGATGTCTATTGGTGGCGACCGTCTCGAGAAACCATTCCATCCTGAAGTCCTCGCGAATCAAGAAGCTGCAGACTGCATGCAGCCCATGGGTCAGACCTCCGAGAACGTTGGCAAGGACTTCAACATCACAAGGGAAATGCAGGACAGATATGCGGCCGAGAGTTATCGTCGTGCGGAGGTTGCGCAAAGGGCTGGATGGTTCGATGATGAGATTGTGCCAATTGTGACTGAGGTCAAGGATCCCAAGACCGGAGAGGTCAAGAAGGTTACTTTGACCAAGGATGAGGGTCCAAGATGGGGTACTACATATGAGGGATTGAGTAAGATTCGTCCTGCTTTCCCAGATTTTGGTGACAAGTCTACTGGTGGAAACTCTTCCCAGGTTACTGATGGTGGTATGTATTACGTCTCTTGTGGATTGCTTTTGCTGATGAAGTCTAGCTGCTGCTGTTCTTTTGATGAAACGCTCTCGTGCCATTGAACTTGGTCAGCCCATTCTCGCAAAATACGTCGGTGCCACTGTGGCCGGCCTCGCTCCCCGCATTATGGGTATTGGTCCCTCGATCGCCATTCCCAAGCTTTTGAGCAAGTACAACATCACTGTCAATGACTGCGATGTTATTGAAGTCAACGAGGCTTTTGCTTCCATGGCAGTCTACTGCAAAGATGTCTTGAAGCTTCCATACGAGAAGATGAACCCTCGTGGAGGAGCAATTGCTCTTGGTCATCCTTTGGGCTGCACGGGTGCAAGACAGATTGTTACTGGCTTGAGCGAGTGCAGGAGACAGAAGAAGAAGATCTTGTTGACGAGTATGTGTATTGGTACTGGACAGGGAATGGCGGGGTTATTTGTCAACGAGCAGCTTTGAGTGTATGGTGTTGGTGGCAAAATTGACATAGCATGAATGACTTTCCATGATTTCAGCCCTTTTTGTTGTATTTTGTGCTTCCAATTGACCCGATTCCACACTCGCCCAGTGGCACACCTTTCCATTAATTTCCGAATATTTCCGTCATGTCTCTTCATGTAGGCATCTCAAACCACTCAACTTCCAATGCTACCTCTTCTCTCAATTTGGTTGTGGCCAGTCGTGATTCTATTTTTGTTAATGGTCCCTTGCCTTCCTATCCCCTTTGAACTTGACGACACTCCGATGAGGTTGTGGAGTTGGATCCCTCTTTCATGCTGTCAACTGGACCACCACCTCTGTGATATTTATCTCTTGGTGATTTCAGAACCAAATTTCCTGTTCGCTTTCGCAACTACTATTTGTTGGGCATCAGATCCTGCTTATCAATCCCCTCCAAGATCTGGACTCGGAAATAGGGTTTCAGGTGGTTTGGTTGGCGCCTCCGTAACGACGCAGAAACAAGCCCAACAGGAGCGATGCGTTGTTCAGTTTGTAGATTGGCTCGGCATCTAGACTCTCCGCTTTAGACGTGGCCAAATCTCTGAGCTTGTTGATCCAAGATTCCGTATCCTCGCCAGCTTTGTGTGCAGAAACCGCCTTCTCGAAGTAAATGTTGCATAACAGCTGCGAGGCAGAAGAGGAGGGATAGTCGTAGGCCCATGTGAGCTCGGGCCCGGGAGCTGATTTGAAATCAGTGCTCAGGATGTGTTCACACATCGCCATGGACTCGTCGGGCTTGTTGTAGAAGGAATACGTGAACTCGGCAATCCAGGCTGTGAGGCACGGAGCTTCTCGGGAGAGTCTGGAGACAAGAGAACCGATCGGTGAGCAAGCGACCATCCAAGACCTTACTAGGTCCAGTTTTCCTTTGATGCGTAGAGCGCAGCCAAGCTCATAATGCACGTCACGGAGACCAAGGAAATCGAGGGGTTTCCAGTCTGCCGACGTGGCTTCAATCTCCCGGAGGTCTTCCACTGTTTCAACGATGCGGTCATGGTCGTGCAGCGCGTAGAGTGCTTGTATATAGCCGCCGATGGCGTTGCAGTTCGTTTGGTCCGAGGAGTACATGTCCTGAGCTTGATAGAGGGCGGCGTTGTAGTCCCCTTTCTCTCGAATGATATTGGTCAGATTGCTCTTGAGGTCCAATACCGCATTCTTCATGCTTTCAGGGACAAGTCTCAACGCATCTGAAAGAGTTAGAGCCGCTTCGTCATACTTCTCCTGTTGCGCCAGGCATTTGGACCGGCCATGCAGAGCCTTCCATGAATTCTTGTCGATCTCAAGCGCTCGATCAAAGTGTACCATGGCTTGTTCATACAGACTTGCTTGTATCAGAACCCATGCAAAGCAAACATGCCAGTGCTGCGTCTTTTCGGAATCAGAGAATCTGGCCAGTCTGTTCAATCCTTCGAGATTCAAAATCGGAGGGTAGCCAGCAGTGAGACCGCCAATATCGAGATCCTTGATGTCTTCATTGTCAGATGCATCCTAAGTTTGATTAGTAACCCCTAACACTTCCATGGAGATTATGGGAAGAATGGTCAGTTGGGCATAATATTACTAACCATGTTCAGATAACAATACACGATCTAGGTCTCATATAATTGAGATCTATCATCGGAGTATACAGGATCGTCGTTGCCTTTTTTCGAGAGCCACAATCGTGATGCTTCGGTGGCGAGGGGCCGGAATAATTCTTCTCGTGACACTGTAGCGTTGCTGATCCACTCCCACTCCTCCGTGGTATATTGGTCTCGGAGTGCGCTCTTGAGCCAGTCGCTCCTGATTTTCAAGGAGAATTCAGGGCTTTCAAACCATCTGTGAAGAGCTTTGATAGAGTCTCTGTAGGATATTCTGATTAGTTTTTGGACCCCGACCGGATCAAAGAACATGTCGGATATTTCGTTACCAAAACGGTATTTTTACCCTTTATTTTAGTGCCACGCAAGCC
>AYLM01000312.1:0-36471 GCA_001625345.1 Cairneyella variabilis | reverse complement strand
TACAAAGATCTAAAGCTGGAGATGGATGAAGGGAGGGGGAAAGCCCTGACTATATAACTGGGTGGCGGATCACATGAATAGCGGGGAGTCAAGGCAGGCTTCAAACCGCTGCCTTGACAATATAGCGCCTTCCTTTCTCACTTAGATTAGAATGCTTAAGTCTTATGACTAGTTTAATATATTGATATTCACTATAACCTATCCACTATATACTATATAAAAGTATAATATACCTAGTATAATCTTACACACATAGTGACTCGCAGAAAAATAAAATCGAATGCCACATTACACCTTCTGAATGGAGAAATAAAATCCTTATCTAGAAGCGTGATGCTGGTATGGAAACAGATCCTTGAGCAGGTCCACGCGCATGATGAGCTGAGGCTGAGGCTCGGAGAATAAGTGAGGTATTATTATCATAAACAGACTTGTCACCCGATGTGTTTCTGACGCTCTTGGCATGGGAGCACTTGTCTTGTTGGTGGCTCAGTGTCGTGATTGGGTGGATGGAAGAAATCTTCTGTCCGGAAGATCCTTGCCAATCCAATGAAATGTGAGATGAGTATGTAGGCAAATATTTAATGTGAGATTTTCTAAGAGGCTCATTTGCAAATTTTGACTAAGAAGAAAGTAGGCCTTCCAAGTTTGGATGGAGTTGGTCAGGGTCCAGGCTCTTAGAACCGATGCCATGGATCAGAGGCTGATCTTCCCGCTCCCGACCCGCGCCAGGGTTTACTTTTGTCACAGCAGCCTTACGCACTTGCAAGATGGCAAATCCTCTCAAAAATTTCAAGGTAGGACCTGGTTTTGCCGCCTAGAAGAATTTCTAAATTCGAAGAATAAGCAAAAGCTTATCTTGACGTCTGGAAAGCTAATAAAGAGCCGAGACATGTCTCGTTGAAGAATAAGAACGTAATGTTGTGTGTCTATGCATGATTTTGGGATTTCAATTGAACAGCGATGGGAAAGGAAGACCTGTGTTCTCTGAAACTTCAGACTAGATGATAGGGATGGAAATTCGGAGGCGAAAAGGGGTTGCAGTCATGGGAGAGAGTAGCTAAGTGAGAGCTACTCGGGTGCAAACCCCAACGCCGATGTGAGCAACAATATAGATCTGATGAGAGCATGCGATGAGATCCTCCGTTCGACGGCTGAGACATATGTTGAACGCGCCGCTGCCGTCATCCCGCCGACACCACCAAACACTGCATGCTGCTTCGGGTTTCAAACTTCACGCTTCTGAGCCATCGAAACTTTGCCGCCAGATGAGCTGAAAAAGATTTCTGATTGAGGGAATATTCCAATAGTACACGATGCCACTAGAGAAGTTAATTTCCAACTTCCAATAGTGTCCAGTTTGTAGTGGACACCCTACTTGCCGAGAGCTGTAGCGAGCGCCTCGTTGTTCCTCTCCAAGAACGTCTTGAAAGGAGTCAAAGGCAGACCATAGCTCTTGACCTTCTCAATATCAACCTGACTTCCCTCAAGCCGCGCCCACTTCTGCGATCCAACTCCCGGATTCTGATTCTTCAACTCCTCAATCTCCTCATCACTCCTAACCTTCGACTTCACTTCCACCCCAGAAACACTACTCATCAGCGCAGCAATCTCCTCAATATTCAGTATCTCGCTCGCAATCCTGATAATACTCTTATCCAGTCCCTTTCCTCCCTCAAATGCACTCACAGCAAACGTCCCAATATCATCCGGACATGTGAGATGAATAGGCGTGTCCTTTCCAAAAGCATTGAGAATGATATGCTGTTCCTTCAATTCTGGCCATTGTTGAAGACTCGAAGGAGCGGTCCAATTAGACATAAGCCAAGCAGGTTGAAGAATTGTCCAGCTCTCGAAACCGGCTGATTGAACTGTGTCTTGAAGAGCTTTCTTGGTTTTCCAGTATTGGGCAAAGAACCCTTGCAATTCCTTCCAGATGGAGAAGGATTCGTGCTCTTCGGCGCGAGTGACGCTGGAGTAGATAATTTTCTGGATACCAACTTTCTTTGAGGCAGCGATGATATTTTTTGCGTGTCCAAGTTCGATCTCGGAAGGCCAGGTGGGGAAGGTGTTCATGAAGACGCCGTAGCAGCCTTGAGCGGCTTCTTCGAGTGCGACGATGTTGTCATAATCGCCTTTGATAAGAATTGCTCCTCGCTGGACCAGTTCTTGGCAGGTGGTTTTCGTAGGATCGCGAACAATTGCTCGAACTTTGTGGCCGGCGTCGATGAGTTTACGCGCTACTGCACCGCCTTGGGCCCCCGAAGCCCCAATGATGAAGAAAGTGTGAGAAACCATCTTCGAGATAGAAAGAGATTCAGGAGGATATCGAGCTGTAAAACCGCTTCAAGAAAAAGAAAATCCCAACGTATTAAATGGACTCGTAATACCTTACTTTCGACGCACCGCTTTCTGATGGTACTTATGCCATCGTTTTCCACCGTGAGCGGCGGAAACCTTTGTTGATTACGAAAATCCGAGCCACACTACATAAAAATGCGGCGCTTGCCACAATTCTTCGACTTTCAAATCTCAAGCTCGAGTAGGGGTGGGAGAGTTTTACGAATGTACGTTTTGGGAACGGCTATGGAGTACCAGAAACGAATTTGATTGGGTGGCCCGGAAGCATTGGGCCGGTAATGTCAAGATGATGCTTAGTCAGCGAGTGGATATTATCACTTGAGGGGATGCGGCAAACCCTGTTCTGCATCATCATGGAAATATTGTCCTATCATCAATCGACTCATTCTGCCGCCAATTCATCCGTTCTGCATGCCACTTAATCTTACCGCTGCCCATAATCTTAACAGGTAAGCGCTAGAAGCCTTTACGAGTAAAATAAAACGCCACGGAGTTCACCATTGTCCGCGCCTTAAATTGGTAAGCAGGCTCATAGTTTTGAACTAAAGTGACGAAGCTGCTCTCTGATTGAGTTGAGGTCGGCATCTCAATCTGGTATTGGCGAAAGATTCCAGGATGCGTTACGATGGCCGTCCACATTTTGAGGCGTTTGCAAGCTCCTTTCCGAGCTCTTTTATTCCTTCATCCCGCGACAAAAAGCTGTCAAGTTGAAATGACTGGAAAGTGGAAGAGTTCGTCTCCAAAAGACCTTTCATATGTACCTGGCAAGACATTTCTCCCAAATTTCAAGACCAAAAGGGGCTTTCATTTTCTTCTGGTCAATCACGTGCCACTCTATCTGCGACTAAGTTTGAGTATGTAGGCATTGCTTTTCTTCTCCGCCACTCTACATTCTTCAATTCAATTTTTTGGCTTCAAATTACAAGCATCAAGGAGGACTCCAGCCAAGTTGCTGCGATTGAAGCTCGACGTTAATCTGAGATCTGGAGCTTCACAGCTTGTATTGCGTTTATGCCTGGACTCGCGCTCTGACAAATGAGGTAACGGTCATTTTTTCAAGCTTAGTTCTCTCTAATAGAACCTATTGGGCTCGTTAACACTTCATTGTGCCGGCGTTCACTCTCCGCACTCGGCACTCCCGCCTGCAGGTACGGCACTCGGCTTACCGAGCTCACCAATACCACCTCCGCATACACACCACCTCACAAATATCACCATATAACTATCACTGGATCATTCCTAACTCGTTCAACATGTCTCCAAAGTCATCACATCTCAATTCAAGATGGTTCCTATCTCCTCCGTCATATCCTCCAACGTCCTTCTCCCCTCCCGCCTCCCTGCCAGCCTCGTCGCTCTGTTCGTCGGCGCCACATCTGGAATCGGCTCCGCTACCCTAAAAGCCTTCACACAACACACGGTCGGACTCAAAACACGCGCTTATTTTATAGGCCGCTCACAAGATGCCGCTGACCGGATCATCGCTGAGTGTAAGGCCCTGAATACTGAGGGAGAGTTTATTTTTATGAAAGCGGATGTTAGTTTGCTTAAGGAGGTTGACAGGGTGTGTGAGGAGATTAAGGAGAAGGAGAAGACGTTGAATCTGCTGGTGTTGAGTCAGGGGGTGCCGAGTTTTGATCAGAGTCGTAAGATATCACACTTTTCCACGAAGTTCCCTCCATTTCCCCTTCTTGAACCCGCTAAACTACCTTAGGATCAATCCAAAAATGCTGATGATTTGGTTAGTAACAACCGAAGGCCTCCACCTCCTAGCATCACTAAATTACTACTCACGCCTCCGCTTTATCTCCAACCTTTTACCACTCCTGCAATCCGCTCACCAGGCCTCTTCACTGAGCCGAGTCGTCACCGTCGGCGGCGGCGCGCAGGAAGGCGCTATTGACAGCACTGATTTCCAGGCCTTGAAAGTGCCGGTGCAAAATCTAAGAGGTCATCTATCAACTTTAATCACTTTGGGGCTTGAAGCTGTGGCCGAAACCGCGCCAGAGGTCAGCTTTGTACACAGCTATCCAGGGACCGTGAAGACGACGTTTTTGAACTATATGTCAGAGGAGCAGTTGAATGGTATTCCGGAGGAAAATTTTGTGGCGGTGGAGGAGAGTGGGGAGAGGCATTTGTGGTTGGCTACTTGTGCGAGGTTTCCGGCTGTAGATGGTGGAGGGGTATGTGTAGCGGATGGAGAAGAGGCGGCGGTGGGGACGAATGGGGAGAGAGGCAGTGGCGTGTATTCTGTGGGGAAGGAAGGGGAGAGTGCGGGGAGTAAGGTGCAGGAACTGTTGAAGGGGTTGAGGGAGGAAGGGATGGTGGAGCAGGTATGGAGACATACTGAGGGGGAGTTTAAGCGTATTATTGAGCAGAGTAACTCAACGCAACGGTAAGTTATATTTCTCAGGAGACACTAATCCTTGAGAGAGCACTGTGAGAAGGTGGGAATAGTAACGACGAAGAGACAACATCGAAAGGCGAATAGTTTCAGTAAACTGAATGAACATTATTCAAGTAATAGATATCAATATAGGAGATGGTATCTTTCTTCCATGACCCACAGCCCCATGATATAAAGAATCATTATCTTCATCCAACTTTTCAACTGCTTACGCCTTCTCCTTCAACTCCGGCGTAGTATCCAGCACAACAGGCTGCTCCTCCGCATCTTTGCCCACAACCTCCAAATGTCCGGTGGGCAGCATATTCAGCATGTCTTCATGCTGATCCAACTTCCTGTATTGGAACCAGAAGCAAGTGCCACCAATAAACGCCAAGACGCCCATGACTCCATAGTTCCACACGAGCAACGGGTCTGCGGACAGCGTGACGAAAGCCTCGCCGATTGCAGCGGAAATGGCAGACATGAAGAGGAAGAACGACATAACGAGCGAGCGCATGTTCTTCGGTGCCTTGGAGAACGCGTACTCGAGGCCAGTGATGGAAGCCAAGATCTCCGAGATAGCAATGAGCACGTAGGAGCCGGTTTGCGCCCACACGTTGATGTTGACGGTCGGGCAGGTCATTGTACCGTCGCCGCCGAGGGAAGCGGGAAGGAGACCTGAGGCGTTGTTACCGCAGATGGAGTACTTGTAGATATAAGCCTGGATGACAGCCGCCCAGACCATGGCCGCGGCGCCAGTGTAGAAACCGAGAGTAATCTTCTTGATGGGCGTGAAGTGGATCTTCATTTTTCGGAGGAGAGGCCAGATGAACATGTCGCAGATAGGGATGAGGATGATGAGCGCGAAGGGATCGAGGTTGGAGAGCACGTCGTTGGGGAGGCCGTTGAGCTCCATGACTGCGGCTTGAGAGGTCAAGTTGTTGTTCAGTTGGTTGTAGGTTAGCCAGTAGAGCGGGATCCAGCAGAAAACTGAGCAGGCGGCGAACCCGCGTCCTACTTCATCGACCCATTGGTCGTCGAAGGTCATCCAGTGGGGACGGCGACTGGGCTCGATGTTGGAGGGCTTGCATGATTCCCAGAAGGTGCCGTCGTTGAGGTTCTTGTAGGTTGTGAGAGGGTTGACGGACCAGCGGCCTTTGTTGCCGAGCAGGAAGAGGCGCACTGCCTTTCCGAGAACGGAACCCTGTGGAGGAGATTGGACATACTTGTCGCGAGCGTACCACACGACGAGTGGGCAGATGCAGAGTAGAATGGTAGGCAAAAAATAGGCCAGCCAGAAGCCAACGTACTTCTCAGCGTAGACCATGCCGATTTGTCCAACGAGAGCACCAATGTTGATGAAAAGGTAGAAATAGTGGTAGACTCTGCTCTGAGTAACAGTGGGGTCGATGATAACACGCTCACCAGAGGGAAGCTCGCGCACCACCATCTTGGTTCGTGGAAGCTGTTCAGCGATCAACGGCGAGATGTTAGGCTTGAAACTTCCGGTTCCGACGCCCATAATAATGAGACCAATGATGAAGCAGGCGATGGAGTTGTTCGGCTTAGTGATGACACCTGGAACGGCGGATATGGTGAGAATGATGTGTCCGAGGATGGCAATGCCAAGAGCCCAGCAGATGGTCTTGTAGCGACCGAGATAAGTATCGGCGACATAGGCACCGAACAATGGGATGAGGTAGACCCAGAATTGATTGAATGTTCCGATACCTGTGGAGGTTTGTTGTCCCTTGTTCAAAGCTCCAGACTGGCCGCCGAAGCCCGCACCAGTGCGAGATCCATCCGGAAGCGGCTGTTGGATGAAATTGGTAACTAAAAGTGGTCAGATTAGGCATCTCAGGAACTGGCGATTATTCGCAATGACTCACAAACGACAGTAGTTCCGTAGTAAGAGAAGCGCTCGCAACATTCAACGAATGCGAGGGTGTATGCCTTCCATGGGATCTTGTCTGCGACTCTGCGAAGAGAGTGCAGCTCCTCTTCAGTCGGCCATTCGCCTTCTTCTTCATCAGATCCCTCGATTTCGTAGAGGGGGCCGGTCACAGTAGGCTTCCCTTCCATAAAGGGTGGAAGTTCTGTCGCAGTGGTGGATGCGGGTAAATGGTGTTGCCCGTCAAGAGGCAGAGCAAGAGCGGGATCATGCTTTAGCCCAATGGCTACGTCGTCAATGTTGGTAGGCATCGTGATATACGTCGACGATGAGGGTGATGGGGATGGGAATGGGAATTGGGAGCCGTGTGCTACTCTGGCAAAAGTCGATAGCAGAGAGGGGTAGATGGAGCTTTATATGCTTCATTGGTGCTCCTTGAGCTAGGTATGCGCCAGGACACACCCACCCTAACCATATATTGAAGGGTGACCTTCCGCATGCTGCACCAGGCCAAGTGCACGCTATCAGTAGTGGCAACGCGCGAGCGGCCCTTGAAAAAGTTATGATTGGAAAATTCTTCACCAGACCACTGGGTCCTCGGTGGTGCCGTTATGGATATTCAATTTCCATTTGGGACGCTAGTAGCAGCTGGTTGCCGCAGACCAGCCTAGACATCGGGATCCGAGCATTTGATAGGTCTGTGTCGAGACTGAAGAAGCTGGGGAAGGTCAAGGGAAGGGGCGTGCAGGGTGTGAAATGGAGCTAGAAGGACCGAAGAAACAGGCTTCTACTAGTAGGGATCGCAGGGCTTGGCGCCAAGCGGTACTTATCTGTGGAGGACCGGTAGACGGAAGAAAATGCCCAATTGGCTAATGAAAATGGCCTGAGCCGTTGCCACGGAACGCCATGCGCAAGTATGGTTAGATGAATTTAGGAAGGTGTAAATCGGTCGCTTTTGAGAAGATAACAGGCCATGAATTGGTAGGGAGAATTGTTCGATGTACAGTACTCGAGTGGTGTTCCACTGTTCCCCGACTGCTGGTGCCCGTCCGAAGTACAACAGGTGAGAAGATAACTGTATCACACGAGCTTGGCATGCAGGCCGAACCATGAAAGATTGCCGCTGTGATATGGACGACGAGATTTCAGTCGCCAGAGATAAGAAAAGGTGCGCCTCCAAAACAACTTTGAATGTTTGCCCATATTCAGACAATTTCTGTCTGAGGTCCATGAGCTGCTATGGACAGCTCACTTGGATGAGGGTGTGCGGGAAAAGTCAAAAAGGAAGGAGGGAAGATCCAGAACTAATCCCTAGGTGGAAAACGTTACACCAGACTCAATTCTCGAGGATATACTTTGTACGCCACTGCTCGCATACCACAACAGTACAGGAAGGTGCGGTACCGACCACTTGGCAAAAACGCTTGAAGCCATAAGGAGCACGCAATCCCGACCAAGATAACGCTCGGTTTACACCACACGGGCTGCGTCTCACATCCCGGGCCGTTGGTATGCGTGCCGTCGACTGCCATCGCATCTCTCGTGGCAGAAAATTGAAAAAGAGGCTTGGGAGGCGATTTTCAAAATGCAGTTCAATCGCAGCAGAGACATCGTGGAGAGGATGATGGCGAGGCTGAAGGGCCTTGACTCGCAGAACTTTGGTTTTGGTATTCCACGGCGCCTTCCATCGCCACTTTGCGACTCTCATTCGCCGCGGCCGCCACTGATTGTGCAAGCTGCCTGTTGGCTGTTCATGTGGGATGAAAAGCGTCCGGGTCCTGCAAGAGGAAGGTGATAAACTTCGCCAAGAGTATTGAGCTTTGGTGGAATGAAGCTTCCGCCGCCTTGTTGGGTGCACTCCCTGAGCGTGGTGGACAGCTCGAGTGCTTGATTTGTTCTGGATCACCAGATCCAGGTCCTGCGTGACTTCGGGAGAAGCCGAGGTCGATCCAATTGCCTTTGCGCAAACGAGAGTTGAATTTCGAAGTTCCTCGGATAACAAAACGATTCCCATTGACTATGAGGATGTATTAGAAGAAGAAAGAGAAGTTGGATGGACGTTGGAAATAAAATCGTCTGTCTCGGTCAGCCTGCGTGCTAATTTCTAGCCGACCTTTCCGGAAGGGCGCGATCAAGTGACTCAGCACGTGACGATTCTCTCAACCATTGGAACAGCGTCCGGACTCGAGGGCATGGGAGTGAGTGAGAGAAGTCATACATGTGCTGTTATCGTTCTATTAATCTATTGTCTTATTTTGTGGCAGGCAGATCACAAGTGATGGTCAGCCTCCGGTTCCCTCAAAAACCGTTTATGTCAGCAAGCATCACCTCAAAGTCAAAACCATCTACATTTCATCCCCAAATTCATGCATGATTCACAATGGAATCAATTTCAGACCCTTCACATGTCTCCCCACACTCCACCTCCAGAAATGGCGTCCCGTCATCCACCTCATCCTCCAAACCTCACCCAAAAAGAAACAGACCTCAACTAAGCTGCACCTCGTGCCGGCATTCCAAGCTCAAATGCGATCGAAAGGACCCTTGTTCGCAATGCATGAAGAAAGGGAAAGCATCACTATGTACATTTCCCTCGCCGGTGGCGAGTCGGAAGCCAGTGACTAGTACGAAGGGCATGCAGGACCGGTTGAAGCATTTGGAGAGTTTGGTTAAGGATGTGATGACGGGGCAGACGGGTGGGGAGCAGTTGACGCCTCCCGATAGCAATGGTACCAGTTATCAAGGGAATCGCAATGGTGACCGCCCAGTTCAAGATAAGGTACCACCTCCAGCGGCACGAGAGGCAGCTGCATCGTCTGGACAAGTCTTCGGACCCGATGCCTCAACCTACGTCGGCGCAACTCACTGGGCTGCCATTCTTGAAGATGTAAATCTCCCCAAAGCCATTCTTAACCCCATCTAACAGTCTCCAGATTGAAGAAGTAAAAGGCTACTTCAACGAAGAAGACGAAGACCTTGAGCCAGATGAGGACATCATGCCATCAACATCACTTCTTTTCAACGCCCAATCACAATTTTCAAAGCATGATCTTGTGGCAGCATTGCCTCCTCGACTTGTTGTGGATAAGTTGATCTCGAAATACTTTAATTGTAACAGTCCTGGGCTACAAATGATACATCGACCAACATTCCAGAAAAAGTATCGTATCTTTTGGTCCAACCCATCCGCCACACCCATCAGCTTCCTCGGCCTCCTCTATTCCGCCATGGCCCTCGGAGCTTTCGCAACTCTTGGATCTGGCGACGACGTCTACGAATCTCACGGTAACCAAATGGGCATGGTCCGTCGCTACCGCGAATGCTGCGTGCAATGCCTAGTCCTCTCCAACTACACCAAACCCGGCCCCTACACCCTCGAAACCTTCCTCCTCTTCCTCGAAGCCGAGTTCCTCATGTCCACAGCCGACCAAATGCACTGCTACCTCCTAATCGGGAACGCCGTGCGCCTCGCTTTACGCATGGGTCTTCATCGCGACGCAACCGCCATCTCTAGCAACATCACGCCTTTTCAAGCAGAGATTAGGAGGAGAGTTTGGACGCATTTGTACCAGGTTGATATGTTGTCGAGCTTCCATATCGGTTTACCGGCTATGGTGCAGAATCTTGAGAGTGATACGCTCTTGCCGAGGAATCTCAGAGACGAGGATTTTGGGGAGGAGACAGAGATGTTGCCGCCTGGGAGGCCGGAGAGCGAGATCACGCCGATGAGTTATACTATTTGTAAGGGGAGGTTGAGTTTTGAGGCTGGGAGGATTATAACGTTAGCTAATAGGCTGACGCCGAGCCCGTATGAGGAGGTGATGAGATTAGATGGACTGCTGCATGAAGCATGGGAGAAGGTTCCGGCTTTTTATAAACTTGAGGCTCGGGATGGAATCTTTGTTACGGAAACCCCGGATTCGACGATCAAAAGGTTTAGTCTTGCGATTTTGTATCAGAAGAGTAGATGTATGTTGCATAGGAAGTTTATGATGGAGAAAGGACAGGTGAAGGGGGAGTATGCTTACTCGAAGGCTGCGGGGAAGGATGCGGCGATGAAGTTGCTAGAGTATCAATCCCTGATTCACGAGGCTGTGCTTCCCGGAGGGCCTTTGGCTCATGATCGGTGGTTTCGGTCGAGTCTGGCGTCTCATGATTTTCTTCTTGCGGCAATGATTGTGTATTTCAGTATTGTTCAAGATGTTGAAGGTTCGAAACAGATGACTGAGGAGCAAAGGCGAAGTCTTCTAGCTCTAGAAAAATCTCAGAAGATTTGGAGAGAATCGTGGAATATGTTGAGCAAGTCGAAAAAAGCGGCATATGTTGTTGGGACGATGGTGAAGAATGCAAATCGAGCATTGGGAAGAGATACTCGTGCGGAAAGCATGGGCAACTTTGATTCGAACGCGTCTTCAGAGGCTTCGAGCAATCATATTTCGAGGCTGTCTCTGAATGGTGAGCGTATCCAACCCTTTGACGAGCCATAACTAACTCTCTGGAAGATCACAGTACAACGATACAATTGGGTATCGAAGGCTGCGAGCCTCTGGCAGCATGGCCCGCCGAAGCAACTTCAAATTCAACTCCCTCGTCAGGACTTGCGATGCCCGTTGATATGGACTTCATGTTACAAAATGAGTCTTTCGATGCGATGTTCGACGTGCCGAATGACTTTGATTGGGAAATGTTTGACAACCAACTTCGACCTTCGGGCATTCAGGATCAGAATTGACCCGCTTTTGAACAAGACTTCTAACTCGGATGATTCTGACTCTGAACGACTCGCTCAGCCTCGAAAAAATCTTTCAATACTCCATAGATCCAAGATCTTCGGTTTAACGGGAGGGGAACGATGTCTTGTTCCCGCGTTTTGATCTCGAAATGTTAGGAAGGGGTAGTTCGACGCAACGCCACAACGCACAATTTCTTGAGCACCATGGTATACGTAGAACCGCGCCCATCATCTCCCTTCCCACCGGCGGTAAATTCAGCGTTGCCTACTCCCCCTCCTACAACATAACCTACTACCGCAAGATCCCCTTCGGCGCCTCAACCAATGGCAGCAGCCGTTTCCGCGCACCTCAAGGACCTCCCCGATTGCCGGTATCTACGACACTGACCAATACTTCGACGTATGTCCTCAAAAGGCCTATCCTGGCACAGAAGACTGTTTATATCTCGGCCTCTCCTCTCGGCCTTGGGACGGATGCACTCTCCGCCCCGTCGTGGTGGTATTCCACGGCGGCACCTTCTCAGCCGGCAATGCATCATTTCTCATCCCGCTGTTCAGATACCGAACACTCAACGTGAGCGCGGAAAATGAGTTTGTGGTCGTGTACCCTGGGTATCGACTCAACGCTTTCAGCTTCTTGCCAGGCTTGACACCGAAAGCCGCCGCCGACGCAGACTTAAATGTCGAGTTATTAGATCAACAAGCTGTGCTGCTTTGGGTACATGATAATATTAAGGAGTTTGGAGGCGATCCAGATGAAGTTACGATATGGGAACAGAGTGCGGGCGGTGGAAGTGTGGTTGCGCATAGTGTGGTGAATGGTGGGCGCACGGAACCGAAGTTGTTCCAAAGGGCGCTGGCGAGTAACCTGTATTGGCCGAAATAGGACTTGTATAACGACGCGGAATCGGAAAATACGCATAAGGAGCTGGTGAAGTTGGTGGGGTGTAGAAATGCTACGGATTCGTTGGCATGTTTGAGGAGTGTGGATGCTCGTATTATTACGACGGCGACGCTGTCTATGGGATCTTGGGCGCTGGTTACGGATGGGATATTTTTACAGGAGAGTCTTTCTGAAGCTACTAGCGCAGGGGAAACTTAACGTGGACTTAGCATGGAGATTTTACAGTACCTGCGAAGGAGAGAGTTTCATCAAAAGTATCGGACTATATCTCACAAACGGCACAGCGGCCGGATATGCGTATAATTCTTCGCAAGCGGGATTCGATGCTTGGCTGAAGGTGTTCTTGGCGGTTTTCAATGAGAGTCAGTTGCAGGAAGTGAAAGGGTTGTATCCGGCGACTGGAAACATGGAGACGATAAGTTGGAATACGATGTTTGTGAGGGCCGGGTTGGTGTATAGGGATACGGTGTTGGCGTACCAGACGTATTGGTTTGGGAGTGCGGCTTCTGGGGAGAAGCCGGATAGGATGGGAGAGGGGTGGTTGGGCGAGTACACGATTAGTCCTGCTTTGCATGTAAGCGTTGTAGCTGGAACTAATAAAAGAGATTGGAATGGAATTGATGAAAATAATAGGCAGTGATACCATCTACTCATGCGAAGAACCGGGGCATACCACTAGTGCCAATGGAATACCTGGCCAGCTTCACACACTGCCACCTCTTTGCTCCATTGTGAAGGCTACGTTGGAGATTCGCGAGCTACATCCAACCGGGTGATTCGAACATGCACAAGGTATCCCCACCTCCCCTCAAACCACGGAAATCTAGAAAGATGAGGCATCATACTGATCTGAAGCAGTTCACAAACTCAAGTATTCTAGCAGTGCCCAAGCTGAGGACGGGAGGCATGTGAACTGTAACTCCTTCAAGTGTCGAGAACGTCAAAATCGCGGAGTTGGACACGAGGCGTGATTTCTGGCAGGCAGATGCTGCTGATATCCCAGTATAATGCACCTCAAGACCCCAAAACCAGCAGATTTGGGAAGCTCGAACGCAATACAGTCTATTTTGCTGGCCTCAATGATGAGCGCCTCTATTTCCTAATTTCACTCTTTGCCTTTGCCTTCCCGTAACACTTTAAACTACCAATACGGTTACTACCCAACCTTTCCTCTATTGTATCTCTCCCATCAACCTCTCGTCTCTGCTTTTGATGTTCCGAATCTTTGCCTGCCAAGCGTGCATGTCTCATCGTCCTCGGGTTGCCGCCACCACTGCCTTCGACCTCCCCAACCCCATCCCACTTCATACTAGCTGTTGCACTGAAGATTTTTCGTGGACTCGTTTCTGGAACTGATCAGTCTCAAAAGAATTTTCAACAGGATATGTGGTCGCGCGAAAGGCTGGAAGCACGGAACTTACCACCAAGTCCTTCGCCACAGCTCTCTCCCTCCCAGACCTCACAATACGCGGTGTTGTCTCCGAGCATGACGCTCTGGACGATGAAATCCACGGCGTGGCTTTTGCTTTCATAGTCTGAGCTTTGATGGGAAATGGCGTGCAAATGAGAATTCGGGGTGTTCGGAGAAGTGTCCGATCGGTTGGAGAGGAAGTTGTAGCACCTATTGTATATTCCTTCAACTGTGAATGACGGCCCGGCGAAGGAAGGAGAAGGAAAGAGTGTTGCTAGACTGTTGAAGGGAGAGTCAGTTCGGAGATTTTTTTTCTGAAAAGGGAACGATGAGCATGGGATTTGAGTTGTAATGGGAGAACAGCGGGCGAGATTTAGAGCGAAAGGAGACTGAAGGAAGACGAGCTAGTGGTGATGAGTGAGGTGAGGAAGATACTATTGCTGCGTACTAGACGCTAAAGCTGAATATAGAGATTGGAGGAAGCAATGAGATTAGAAGCGGAAACGTTGAAAAAGTAGGTGTTGCGAGAGAATTGTGCAGAGCGGGGTGATTCGAGCAAACAAAACCACGGAGAATGTTTACCTCGCTTCCTCACTTGAGGATCCCAGAAATCTCGGACGTAAACACAATAATCCTCTTGGAGGAAGTATCTTAGAGAGGAGTAAACTTACGTAGGGTGACTCGTCAACTTGATCTTCCCAGCCTCCACGCATCCTTCCATCCTGAGCAGCGCAACCACCAGCATGGACCTCAGACTCGCACTTAAACTCATTTTGATCTCCATGTCTTTTCCTGAATACTACCAACACTAAAGAAAAACCAAGAACCAGAATCGAAGAAACAGAGAATGAACGAAGGTAAGAAAATACAGTTGAAAAGATTGGAAGATACAATCATGATGAGTTTGTCCGATTTAGGACTCAGCTCGCGTGTCACCTCGCACGTAACCCAATAAAATCATTCCGAACACAGGACAGGTTGCAGATCAATTTCCTTTCCGACCGACCTCTGCAATTTTTGCTTGCTTTTGTGTTCGTGACCCTGGATCTCGGGACGCCTGGCTACTTTTTCGGGACTGATGGGCTGAATGTGGCGTTCGCTTGAAAGCTTTGTGTTCCATTTTTTGAGACGAAAACGCAAGGGAAGCATTGGGGGCGTCAGGGGAAGGAAGCTATGGCGTTGAGCAAAAGGTATTAATTGGTGAATTTGAGCGCATGTAGAGTGCGCCTTGCGCCGAATACGATAGTCAACGATATGAGCCGCAGCTTGCACTTGCAGATAGCGGTCGCACGCTGAAAGTGTGAAAAGAAGAAAAGGGAGGGACAAAAACAGAAACAAGGTCGTGTGCAATGCCTCATGTCTTACAACCCAAAAGCTGGGTCGGCGAGGTATCAGATGGTAGTGAAGATCCCCAAGATCGGGATTCGGATGGGACAGAGGTAGTGTAAGATGTGACGAGTCGTGGTTGTAAGACTTTGCCCTTCCGCTTGGATATCTTCAGATTACGTTCTGGAGGAGAGGTGCTCGTGAACCTGGAATATTCACCGGCAAGAGGTATTCAGGAACTTGAGATGCTCACCAACTTGAGACATCCAAATGGCTGGCCAGCAAAGCTCCGAGTTCTTGCTTAAGGTTACGATGTTCACTTCTTCGACCTCTCAATGCGGAAAATTTGTATTCATTGACTCCTGATTGCTAAGTCTGGGTATCTTTGATGCTATCTGACATTCAGGCCTGGAGAATTTCTGTGCAAGTGTTTATGGCCTTCAAAATCTTCAGGTATCGGCCGTGTAATCATCACTTGTGCGGAAAGGAAGCTTCGAAGTCGAAAGCGTCAATCGTTCAGTTGCCATGTGGCCTAGGAAGGATGGCCCTGTATCCTCCGTACGGAACAGAAGACCACACATCCTCCTCCTCATCATCTTCTTGACCGGAGACTTCATCCTCATCGTCCTCTCCCAGATCGTTCATATCTTCGAGGCTTGGTCCAGCGGCTCTGACGTCCTGCTCGCCACTATCACCATTTTTGCTACCAGTGGCCGTCGTACCTATACTCGTCGGGCTTCCTTTCGGTTTTCTCTCCAAAGTGTAATAAAGCCTCTTGCTGCCCCTCGGTTGCGACGGCAGTCCCGAAATCCTGTCTCGTATTCTTTCCTTTCTCGCATTCTTCGAAGCATGGTCTCTTCCCCTGCCAAGAGTCGCCACCAAGCCCCTCGGGTTCTTGACTCCCTTCTTCTCCAACTCGGCAACCTCCTTATCCGTAAGTTCGATATCCGGCACCGGGATACTGGTTGTCAGTCTTCCTTTACCAGTCATGACATCAGGTTGAGCGAGAGCATCCGCAAAATACTCGTCTGGAATCTGTTTGCCGACGCGAATGGCTATAAGCTTAGTTCGCATGATCGCGCGAGCCTTTGCCAAAGTGGCGGGGTGGAACCACCCATCAAGCGCGAGGTCAAATTCATCTCTATACGGAGCTTCATTCAACAGTTTGGCAAGCATCGGATCCGTGATATCGCATACTTGCCAAACCTTTCCGTCCAGAGTCCACGTTGAACCATCAAAGAGATGGGTATCTGAAGGAGTAGACTTGCCCCCTTCTCTTGTAATCGTGTAAGTTGACCGCTCATCCTTCCACGGAGCATTGGGTTTGTTTCCGTCGCGCGCGCCTGCCGACAGTTTGAAGAATATCGTCTGGTACTGGCGACATGCTTTGTCAGTCCTGGGATCGAAGCCGAATTTGATAACGCCATCGCGGAACGGGCCGCTTCTGAATTGATAGCCCACATATTGAATGGCCATTTTGATCAGGTACAGATGAGGAGAATCAGCAAGGCGATTCGCCAAGGCTCTTCGAGTCCAGACCGGGCGTTCTTCTAGTGCTTCCTGACACTGTTCGATCAACTTTTGAAGCGCCGGGAAATTGTCTGGGATTGGTTTTTGGGGGCCGTCAGGGACTTTGTCGATATATTGGTTCAGTAGTTCAGTATCCAATCGTTTGTTCTTCGATGTATTGACCAAGATGCTTTCTCCGGTATCCTTATCGGTTGTGATGATGATCTGATTGTTTTGCTCCCATGCCCAATTGAATGGGATGTTATTTGTGGAGAATGCTGGCGGTGGCATCAACTCCTCATTTGGCTTCCATCCTCGGCTGGGGTCAAACTTGAAGTCTCGTATCTTGTCCATATCACGAGTGAGAAGCGTATCTTGGACTTTCGTCATGAACGATGTTTTGCTCGTCGATTGATGAAAGTCGGCCAGGCCTCTGAATCGATGAGTGCGTTTGATGGCTCCAACAACTTTAACCTCATACTTTTCGACATTATCCTCTAGTTTCCGTCGTAACTGGACTGGATTGTCACGTCGCTGAGGTTCGTTGCTCTCCTGTCGTGCTGACTCTCCATCGCCATCATAGGTGAAGGGATCATCAGAACCTCGCTTGCGCTTGCGCCCAGTTCGCTTGGGCACCTTGATCTTCAGTAGAACGTTGTTGTCTGGTCGCTGGTTGGACAGAACGGGGACGCAGGTAGGGTCATTGTACCTGAGGTACATAGGAGGCTTTTCTGTATCCTTCGATGGAAACAAGAGCTGCATGATTGTTAGCGCACAGTAAATCTCCAATCTGCGTGGGAACTTGTCTCAAGTCACGAGACTTCAAGATGAGTTGCTGTGGAGGGTGAAAAAGGATCTCCAAACAAAGGACATACATACACGCTCAAATGGACTGTTGGTTCCAAATGTCTTGAGGGCATCGTCGACATTTCTGATGATCATGGGGTGTTCCACTGCGACAAGTTCAAGCTCACTACCAACTTCCAAAGTTGGAGCGAGCTCGTCCCATTCGGGCCTCTCGCTCTCGATGGGCCCATGCCTGACTTTCTTCTGTCCTGCAGGCACACCGCCAGGCATATTGAATATTATGTGTTGAAGATGATGTATTGGAGAAGCCGTTGAATGAATTGAGGATGTTGTGCTTATTTTGACGAATATGAAAAGTTGTGGCTCTTGGTTGCGGTGCGCAAGGGGATGTTATCTGAGCCTTGACTTTGAGGCACTAACGCTAGTGGAGTAGCGCCAAATTAGGCGCACTGGTCTCGGAGGGGAAAGCACTGGCACAGCTTGGGCATGCTTTGGCAAAAGTCCATTGAGCCGCCCACATCATCACATTCTTCTTACAATTCCATCTTCTTCACCTTCGAGCTGTTGAGGTGCGCAGGACGCGTAGTTTTCTGTCTGCTAAGTCTCTTCGAATGTCAATCTGAAGAAGAACAGCGCCATTCACCGCTGGCAATTGACTCCACCGTGTTGAGTAAGTCTGCTGAGGGGTAGAGTCCTCGTCATTGTTGACTTGGCTCTCTTGAATATCACCCATTCATTGCGAATCATTCGCTCCTTTAAGCTTTTGGCATAGCTCTTTTAGATTTTCCGCTGACTTCGCTTTCGCGTTGCAGTCCCCCACCCAGGACCTCAAGGCGCGAAAGCAACACCGTCCTTTGACCTCGAATCCGCATACACGTCTGATAACTCCGATTTACCCAGATTCAGGGGTGTTTTGACACTGGAAAAGATTCGCTGATTGCTTCCGGGGCGCCCTTTCCTGCAACCTGCCTTGCCTCGGCCTTGACCTGTCTGCAAACGACCTATTCTCCATCGCAGCCCTTCGAGTTCTACGCGGCGTACGTGTCAGATCGCGAGTCTTCACTGATTCAAAGGACAGCTCTGCTAGACGGTATTGATATCGAGAGAAGACATTTGGTCCTTCACTGCATACTGAACGACGCGTCGTATCGTCCCTTTCACCTTCTGTCTCCAACCCACTATTGCCTCAACACGTCCAGGCCTGTTCATTGGACGTGTCAACCAACTCTGGAGATCTGCGAAGCTCAGACTCGTAGAGTGCCATTGCGGCATACCGAATAGCCTGACAACATAGCTTGGTAGTCCTGAAACACTTGTGAAGGCCTTCATAATGAAAGGCTTCCGTCAGAGGGTTGTATGCCCCCATATTCTACTTTGAAGCACATCTTGCAGTCCCAATTAGATCACGTTTCTCTGCGCATGAACTAGATGCTAACACATTTAGCATGAACAGCTCTCTCGCTCTAAAGACCCAAACAAGTCTTCCAAGAAGAACAAGGATTCCAAGGACGGCACTTCGTCGCCTTCGCAGTCGAGTGGGTCAAGAGAAGCCGCTCAATCTCCCATTACCACACCTTCGTCCTCAACAACACAACTGAATGACCCTCGAAATAAGCCTCTTCCGCCAAGCGATGGTGGGGCTTCCAGTACAGCCGCCTCTACTCCTGCTTTGCAACCACAGTCCGGTTCTATCAATTCATTAAATCCTGGCCACAACGCAATGTCTGGACCGGATCGATTCAATATGGGAGGTCAACCAAGTGCTGGTGGCCCTGGAACCCCGAATCGTCATGGTCAGCTTCCGCCAAGTGTGATTATCAGTCCCAGCGCACCGGTAAGTTCAAATGACCACGCGAATGTTCATTGCTCGTTCTGACTTGGCGCTTGGCAGCACATCCCCCCGCCCGGCGCAGCTGAGACAATGCCCCATGATCTTGCCCCTCCAAAGGCCGGACAAAAGTCTTTGATGTTTGACCGATTGCAAACAACCCCGAAGGACGTCCCTGAAGGAATTAGAACTCCCAAGAGGCAACACTCTTCAAGATTTGACATATCGCCGCAACGAGAACTCGAAAAGCTTCCAGGCTTCCACGAGGTCCCGCCAAATCGCCGACAGGAGTTGTTTATGCAAAAGATCGATCAATGCAACGTCATTTTCGATTTTAACGATGCCAGTGCAGATATGAAGTCGAAGGAGATCAAGAGATTAGCGCTGCATGAATTATTGGATTATGTGGCCAACAACAGACAAGTCATCACCGAGGCTATGTACCCAAAGGTTGTGGATATGTTCAGCAAGAACTTGTTCCGGCCTATTCCACCACCAATGAATCCTCAAGGCGAGGCTTTCGACCCCGAGGAAGATGAACCGGTGCTTGAGGTCGCATGGCCACATATCCAGGTCGTCTACGAATTCTTCCTGAGATTCATTGAGAGTCAAGACTTCAACACAAATATCGCCAAGGCCTTCATCGACCACAGCTTCGTGCTACAGTTGCTCGAGCTGTTTGATTCAGAGGATCCCCGAGAGAGAGATTTCTTGAAGACCACGCTGCACAGAATATACGGAAAATTCCTCAACCTCCGATCCTACATTCGAAGATCGATGCACAACGTATTCTTCCAATTCGTATACGAGACGGAGCGATTCAATGGAGTTGCAGAGATGTTAGAGATTCTGGGCTCAATCATCAACGGATTTGCCTTACCTTTGAAAGAGGAGCACAAGCTCTTCTTGACCAGAGTGTTGATTCCCCTTCACAAAGTCAAGAGCTTGAGCATGTACCACCCACAATTGGCATACTGCATTGTCCAATTCTTGGAGAAGGATGCTGCATTGACAGAAGAGGTTTGTAAGCATGCGCGTACCCTTGACGCAAACTGACAGATCGTAGGTCGTGCTCGGATTATTACGATATTGGCCCAAAGTTAATAGCACCAAGGAGGTCATGTTCTTGAATGAGGTGGAAGATATTTTTGAGGTTATGGACCCGGCCGAATTTGCCAAAGTTCAAGAACCCCTTTTCCACCAGCTTGCGAAGTCCGTGGCGAGTCCTCACTTCCAGGTCGCTGAGCGAGCTCTTTACTTCTGGAACAACGAGTACTTCTGCAATTTGGTCAGTGACAACGTCGAGATCATCCTTCCAATCATGTTCGCCCCTCTGTACGAGAACTCCAAGGGCCACTGGAATAGGTAAGCTATCTCCTCTGTTGCTCACTCCGATGCTAACAGTCTAAAGGACGATTCACGGTATGGTTTACAACGCTATGAAGCTATTCATGGAGATCAACCCTCAACTGTTCGATGACTGCTCACACGACTACACGGAACATCAAAACAACGCCGAGGCCCGCGAGCAAGCCAGAGCAGCAAAGTGGAAGGCATTGGAGGAGCAAGCCAAGCGAGCCAAGACCAACGGCTCTACGATTCACCCAGCCCAGGCCAGCAACCCATCGAGTCGGACAAGATCGAAGGTGGACGAGCTCGACCCGATTACCGAGGACAATCAGAAGAGACTTGACTCGCTGAAGCTTCAAGATGGAGATCGTCGAGAGCGAAGGCCGACTCACGATCGACAAAACTCGGTAGGCTCCTCCCGCAGCCAGCGATGATTTTGCATGCTTTCTGCCCTGCACTATGCCGCTTTTCTGCGTTTGGGATGCCAATCATACAAACTTGTGGAAGTTCATGTTCACGATAGAAGTGTCGGCTCGCGCACATTATCCATGACGCCCACACTACATGCCTGCTCGCCTTCATCATTTGTTTGTGTTTTATGTGTGTGTCTTTGCGAATCAAGCGCCTCATGGTGGAGCAGTCGTTGACATGAAGCGTTTTACCTCAGAAATCAGAAAGTCGGAGTCCTACCGGTCGATCGGTGAGCGGTGGCTCAACATCAGCGGTTGTAGGGATGAATTCTTCTTCGTCAGATTACGAGGGAAATTACGGGTTGGCTGAGACGCTTACGGATGAGCAAGCCAGTCATCTTTCCTGATTGTTTGGAGCATGGAGGTTTGTTGATATGGTGGACGGGAAAGAAGAAATTCGGATGAGTGATCTTCTGAAGATGAGGTCATCTCGTCTCCTTTTCTATATGTGTGAGGTATTGTACGGCATACAGCTTTCCGAGCGAGCGACGCCACTTTCCCTTTTTTCTTTCTTTTTTTGGCGATTCCGACGAAGCCGATGGACGGACATATGAGCATGGATGGAGAGTAGACGGGCGTTCCTTGCCTTTCGACTCAATTCGACTTTACTAGACGATTGTTCCACATGGCTGGCTGGCTGTCTTCGAGCTGGGAGAAAGTAAATATGAGGGTGGCTGAGATGAATGATATGGGTTTCTAAAAGGCATCATGTGCTGGCCAGGCGTTCAGATTTCGATCGACCGATGAATTATGAGCGCGAAGGGTTAATGAAAATGGTGCCAATGGAAGTCTTTTCTTCTGCAATGCTGGTGATGTGATGCAACGCACTTCTGGCGTCCACTAGGTCGGATCTCGAGTGAGGCTGTAGCTAGCTTTGATGTTTCATCTCTTGCCATGTTTCGACGAAGAGTTAGCTTCGAAAGGGTCCCAAGCTAATTGTTCGGTACCAGACTTTCAGCTCTTGCAACCACTCCATTGCTCATATGCTAACTCAAGATGTCCAATACACGCTATTCTTATCTGGACTGACTTCTAGCTCTCCCGTCGCCTTTTCCACATATCAATTCTAAGTATCCTACATTTTCTACATCACACCTTCAAACTCCAATTGCAAACACCAAATCCAACTTCCAATCTCCGCTCCCGATTCAAACCCTTACAGATTTGCATCTCACCGAAACACATCATGGCAAGCAAAGAAAGAGCTGGCGGCCAAAGAAAGCACAACAGGTCAAGCAAGCACTAGGAGCAAAAAGCCCAAACTGTCGCCATGTGACAGCGCAGCAGAGGTAGTGATCTGGATCCGTGAAATTATCCTGCTGCCGGGATTTTGTGTCTACGAACGCGCAGAGAATTTCACGTTTAAGAGCGAGGCTAGGAGCGCGACTACGCCGGAGGAGGCGAAGAGGATGGAGCAGAGAGGATGATTATGAAGCTTGCGTTTGAGACCAACTATTATATTTGATTAGTATTGTAGTAGGAGTAAGGAGTTTGAGATGATAAAGAGAATACGAGGGTTTAAATTTGGAAGAGAATGCGTTCCTTCACATATGAATGCAGCCGTGGTCACCTTTTGCTCCGTCATAATGGGACATGGCACATACCTAGAATGGACCCCTTCGTCTTAAAATTAGGTTTTCATGAGTCTTTCGATGTGCAAGCTCTTTTTTTTCAAGCTCTATCACGTATCCAGAACGCCTTGGCATACCATCCCACCTCTCGAACCTGCGAACTCCAAGTAATGCCTTCCTTCTCTCTTCTACCTCCGATTGAGAGACCTTCCATCACAGCACCAGCACCAAAATCAGCAGTAATATCAGCACCAAAATCAAAATCCCAATACAACAACTACTCAACCCATCCTCATTCTTCCGAATCACAGTCCCCATCCTCTTGAGCCCTGTTTGTAAGCGCCCACCCACTCTATCCGCCAACCCATCCACAACCTCCAGCATCTCAGCCTGCTCTTCCAACTCGCGGCCCATGGTATCTGCTTGCTGCCTCAAGTTGCCTACCGTATGGAATACGCTGTCTAATTGCTGATCCTGCTCTGCCATCATATGAAGCTGCTGCTGCTGTTCAAATGCCGCATAATTATCCTCCCCTTCCCGCATATCATCAAACCTGTCCCCAACGTTGCTTCCATTCATAGCGGGTCCTTTGCCTTTGTACCCGGAACGTCCTTTCTCGAGTTCTTCCTGCATATCCTCCACCTCACCGCCAACCTCATCTACCAGCCGTTTCCGTCTGGCCACTTCCTCGATCTCGAGGCCATATTTATAAGGATCGGATTGTACGGCTTGTACTGAAGCTACGAGGTCGGCAAGGTCTTCGGATAGCGAGGTGAGTGCGGATGTTAGGTCAGCGTGTGCGGAGAGGAGTTCTGGGGAGGGTGTGGCGGAGGTGGTGTTGCTGGGAAGAGAGCGGATGCGGAGGTAGGAGGTGAAGAGGGGGCGGATGTGGGAGAGGGAGGAGAGGACGTCTCTGCGTGGAAGTTAGCTTGGCTTGAAATATCTCCGTAGATATTGGCAAATGCGCCTGTGTAGACGTTGCGCTGAATGGCCTGAAGAAGGAAAGAGAGGAACGTACGCCTGGACTTGGAGGAAAGGGTCCTCTTCGTTGGTTGAGGACATCATCTTGGGCGATAGCTCAGGATGTACAGCTTCAAGAGCTCAGTCTTCCCAGCTCCAAGCTTTCCTCGTGAATGATAGTGTCTCTGTAATTCGCTGCGCAGGATCTTGAGGATGTTGTCCAACTGCCGAATTTGTCGTATCTTATCTTTCGATCCGTAGATCTTGAAGCCAAGCCCGAGTATCGCAAGGTAACTTTCTGCTAAAACAAATAATTCGTGCGGGTTCCGCTTCCGCGATGCGGCGCCAACTTTGAGTTTGGTCGTCTCGAATGTGCCAGCAAAATGACCCCGCGTTGAGCGGTATCACAAAATGCGGTGATAGCAGTCCAACAAGGCAGACCTTGGAACTCCTCCACGATGCAATGCAGCTCTGCAAAGCGAGGCCAAGAGCGAAGATGTGTCGTTTATGCAGTTCCAGACGTGGCTGCAGGGGCTGATGTGTGTTCTGCAGGCTGCCGATTGGGAATGTGGTTGATGCAGCTAATGGGGACAGAAATCCTGGGTATTGGGTGGCATGCACGCCATGTGAGTCGCACAGGGACTTTGAATCTTGGATTGGAAGGCGTGGATTCGATACACAGCTCGTGAGTGGCTACAATAGCTGCGATTGATTGAACGGTTATGATGCCATTGCTAGCATCTTGTTGGACGTGAAGTGTCGCTGCAGATGTGGCTTGGCGTCTGTGGCTCACGAACCGGTCAAGACCCTTGAACCTCGTTTTTAACAGAGTTCCATTCTTCCATAATTTCCCACATACATATGCATGTTGTCCTACGCAAGCAGGAAGCACTCTACTTGTGATCCTCACCCTTCTGCCTCCATGGTGATACAGACTAAATACCTACATATCTCTTCGCCTCCTTCCCAAAGTACCTAGGTATCGAGCTTGCGTCGCTTGAATTCTTCCCTCCCGAATTTTGCCACTGCTTGGCAGCTCTGCAGGCCAAACTTTAAGTCCTAATGCTTGTCATGGGCCACTCCGCCTCAGTCCACTGCTGCCTTGCGATTTGCCATCCCATCTGACAGTGATGACTGGATCGCCTTTCTCTGCAAGAAACCTCCATCTCTGTTAGCATCTTCACCTCTGAAAGAATTCTTCTTTATTCTATCACTTCAGACAGATGCTTCTGACTCACATCCCTGTCCCTTCCATGCACCACCTGGTCCATACATGACCGCTGCAGTTGCCTTGTCTGCAGTACCAACCAACATAAAAGGAAGCGGCTTTTCTTTGCAACCTTCGTTGCCCAAACACTGCTCCATTCATCCGGAGTTGCTTTCATGAGTAGAGATTTGCTACAAAAGATCCATCTCTTGAACTCTTTAACTTTCTGAGTTCCTCACCGCCCAGAAAGGCAAGTGACGTCGGCTCCTCCATCTGGACTCGCAGCCGTGGTGCAACACACCAACATACTTTTAGCCTATCTTAATAAGCGCTTTCAGCAATCATGAGACAGAAAGCTCTGAATAACCTCCTTGGCTCGGCGTTCCCTGTCGGTGCCAACATCTCGGATTCAAGTGACCCGGGATCCATAAACATCTCTCCTACGACACTTCTTGAAACCTTTGTCCCAGGCTACGGACCAATTCACAAATTCCTTCTCTACACGCTGGGCTTCGATGTCACTATTCTCGTCTCTCTGGGAGTCGTGCTCTGGCTCGGCGCAAGAATTGGACGCTCGGTATGGACGGTCATCTCCAATCTGGTCAGCAGCAACTGGATGGCGGAGATCACAGTCAGCAGCACGGATGAGATACACGCGCACCTAATTCAGTTCCTGGCACATCAATACAAAATCAACTCTTCGCGGCGACTCATGGCCGAGACGCCCTCCAAATCTGCATGGGAACTGGATTCTGAGGATGGAGAAGTACCAGAGACAACCGTTGATGCAGAAGGAAACATTAAATGGCTGAACTTCTCGAATCAAGAAGCCAAGAGCCAACCGAGATTCACGCCTGCTATTGGAAGCCACAATTTCTGGCATAAGGGGACGTACTTCCAACTTAAAAGAAGAGAGGTAGCATTGTTCGATGAGCTGGGTGGTGGTGCTGCAGCTTTCAAAGACAAGGAACTCTTGACTTTGTCCTGCTTTGGAAGATCCACGGAACCAATCAAGAAGTTGATCCAGCACGCAAAGGCACATTACCATTTGGGTCACAACGCCAAGACGATCATCAAGAGGCCTGCACCGAAGGATATGCGACGCTTTGGTGGACGAGGAAGTTGGGTCAAGATCGCCGAGCGCCCGTGCAGACCTATGAAAACGGTTGTTCTGGATGAGGAGCGGAAAATGGATGTGCTTGCTGATATCAACGAGTATCTGAACCCAGCCACAGCACGCTGGTACGCCAATAGAGGAATTCCTTACAGACGAGGATATCTGTTCTACGGGCCACCTGGGACTGGAAAGACGAGTTTGACCTTCGCGTTGGCCGGAGTCTTTGGACTTGATATCCATGTGGTCAGTTTGTTGGAACCAACGTTGACGGAGGAGGAGCTGGGAATGCTGTTCACGAACTTGCCTGCGAGGTGTATCGTCTTGCTTGAGGATATTGATACTGCGGGCTTGATTCGAGAGCCGAGTGAGTCGGATGAGAAGGCTGCACCACCAAATACGAATGGAGGAGAGAATGCCCAGAATAGTGACTGGAATATGGTGAGCTTGACGAAGGCGCTGAAGAAGGCAAATCAGTTGTCAGAGGAGGAGAAAAAGAAGGGGATAAGTCTTTCGGGTTTGTTGAATATTATTGATGGTAGGTCATCTGACTCCAAGCTTACTCTGATTCCTTCCCGATATGAGATGGATTGAGAGCCCTTTCATTAGAAACTAAACCAGCTAACACATCTCAGGCGTCGCTTCACACGAAGGTCGCGTCCTAGTAATGACCACCAACCACCCCGAAAAGCTCGACGAAGCACTAATCCGCCCCGGCCGTGTCGACCACCAAGTAGCATTCAGCAACGCGACACAAATCCAGATCAAAGAGCTCTTTGAACGGATGTACACGAACGACTTACCCAGGACAAAACTCATTACTTCCGCCTCAAAACCACAACTAAACCCCAGTGTTCTGACGCCACCTCCAACTCCTGTCTACCCAACCGCGGAAAAGGAGAAAGCACCAAACGGCACAGCGGTCAACGGATCCGCTACAGCTAATGGCCATCTCAGTCTGATTCCAGAAAAGGAGCAAACTTCTAAACCGTCCCGCCTTGACGCACCACCAGAATCCCTCCCAGCTCCAGAACTGAGTAAACTAGCCACTGAGTTCGCAGCCCAAGTCCCAGACAACACGTTCTCGCCGGCTGAGATCCAAGGGTTCTTGTTGAAGAGGAAGAAGGATCCGAGGAAAGCGGTACAGGAGGTGGGGCATTGGGTCGAGGGGATGGTAGAGACGAAGAGGAGAGGTGGGAAGTTGGTGTCTGTTCAGTGAGGGAGAGGAGAAGGAGGATGAAGTAGTGGGAGTCAGAGCGGATGAGGCGCTGGTGGGTGGTATGAGTGGTCTTATTCGCATTTGATCACACTCGCTCTTATTGAGAGGGAATTGGTGGCAGAGAAGGTGGCATATTGGTAATGGGGCATGAAATTTGCATTCATAGCGGTTCTTCTGCTGAGTAAATTAGTTTCGCAGCACATAACACAGGTCATGGAATAAAGAAGGATTGACTCACGTCACATACATCTTCCCAGACTGGGAACGCTGAGGCTGATTTTGCTCGGTGTTTGCATTGGTACTTGCTGCTCCATTCCAACACTGCTTAGCATCTTCATTCCCGCGACTAGAAAATAATGAATTCACTGCTCACTTCATACTCCTTACCCCCGCCATCGTCGAAGCCACTGAACACCTCACTACAATCATCCATTCCACAAAGCACTCTTACGACCTCATTGATCATGACGGCCTCTCCAGCAGCCGGTACTGGTATTGATCGCATACTATCTCCACACTGTAGTTCCCTCATCACCGTGATTCTCCGAACGTATGAAGGTTGGATCCCAACCCTCACCTTCAGCCTCGTAGCAGTAAGTGTCAATCGAAACAAATATACTTCATTCTAGTATTGATTCCGGCGATCCTAGATGTATTCCCAGTGGAATGAGATTTCCATCCTCTTCTGCATATATCATACTCCCAGAATCCCCAGCATCCGGGAACCGACCGTCTGTCCAAGCCACAACGCCCAACCACTCCTCATGATCGTTGGCTTGATGCCTCTTGGTATACTGCTGGGGTCATCCAAGTCGAACTATCATGGAGGAGGAGAGTCCAGTATCCGTACCAAGTATCCTTTGGTGAGGCCTGTCGTTGCACCGCATTTGTAGACGGGCAGTATGCCTCGTAGAATTCTGTCAGCGATATAGTCTCGTCGTATAGTGGAAATAGGATCCAGAGCAGCGTTAATACTAAGTTGTTAGGGATTGAAGTAGTGACAGTCCACATTAAGGATAGGAAGGTCAAAATTCTCCAAGTCGTCGTCGTTGATCTTCAAAAAGGCACATTCATCTTGGAAAGAGGCCGGTTTATTCAACCGACCGAGAGGTCGCCCATTTCTTCGTAAGGACTTGCCAGCGACCTAGAGCTCGAAATTTGACGAAGTATAGTGCCTTTCACATACATAGCAAGGCCACCGTCGAGGATGATATGACCCGCAGTGAGTACTATATGGGTCTTTGATTGTGTTTTGGAGGAGGCTTTCATGATGACACCTAGTGTCCCTGCGCACTTCTCGTGGGATCGAGAAAACAGCTTTTCCCCATTTTGAATAAGACGAGGAGGTTGCCAAACGAACGTAGGTTGCTGGCCACTGCGGGGTTTCGGGAAAGAGATGCAGTGCATAAGCTTTGGTGGAGCCGGTTCAAGTTCTGGGTCACAATAAGGAGGTTTAACCATACCATATTCCGGAAGGAGGCAGACCTGTTGGCTATTGAGAGGAACTAGGAAAGGTATGCGGAGCCATGTTGGGAGATCGACAGGCGCTGTCCAGGTAACGGCCGAATCTCCAATCGACCTGCGCCATTGTTTGAAATCCAAGCAAAATCATAGTACCTAACAAGCTGTATCAGACCTTTATCGAACACTGAAGACTACTCAACAAGGAAATACTTGCCCATAGGTCATTAAAACTTGTTTCAATGAGTAGTCTACCATAGACGCAATGATGGCCTGTTTATCGCAGTCTTCTCGCCAGTCTATGCCATCCATTTCAAGCAGCCGTTCCGCTTTATCGAATGCTTCTGGCGTCTGGGCAGTAATTCCCCACTCCAGGTTCCAAACTTTAATGACTTCCTTGATTGCCTCCTTCACTGGTCTTTGCCATAGTTGCCGCATGGTCTCTCGCCTCCATTGTAGCTCACTCTTCACAGGAGCCACATGTGGAGTCTTGTCGAGAACACTCGTTCCCGCCTCTATGGGAGAGGCGGATGAAGCCCTTGCATCCGGCGACAAACATCCAGTTATGTTGGTAGCAGGGACTGAGACGTTGACTAATTGTGCATCGTCTGGACTCCCGTCGATTTGTTGATTGCGCTCAAACCCTCTCACACATTCCCTTTCCATGCTTACCATATCTTCCTCCCACGAAGCCGCAATCTCGATGACAACTAGCAGATGACTCTGGTGAGGAAAGTGGCACGTAGTTGCGGGATTACAGAGGCCGAGAAGGAATCGGTGGCGTTGAAACAGTAGGTAGAGTCGAACGATGTCGGTACTGATTTTCAGATGCCAGCCTTTACCAAAATTGCGGTTTAGAGCTACAGAAGACTTATTAGAAAGAAAGAAAGGGTTTCAAAAGGAGAGCCAAAGTCTGCAAAGTTGACTCATTCATACTCGGGACCAATCATCAGCCTGTGACTCAAGAGACCTGGGATGAGGTCGAGTGCCTCAGGCCCTTCACGGATATCCAGAGACTTCACCGCTAATTTTCAGTGCGTCTGTCCTCGCTGTAGAGACCCAATCGCTAATTCTTCAACGAGCGCCCCCTCGCCGCCTTTCGGGCGCTTTTGAACTTTGCTGTACAGCGAAATAAGATCAAAATGACTATCATTTGGTAGAGCTAATGACCCAAGAACAAATTCAACGGTCAAGTCGACAGTCAAAACTTGACATAGTAACAAAACCTTCCGACAGACAGAGGGGAATTTTGCAGATTTGTATCGAATTTCGACTTGACCGCTTTGGCTCGAAAGTCACCTAAAGTTGAACCTTGAAAGGAAAGTAGGACGTTGGAAAAAAACAAAAACATAAACAAAACGAACACTAACTCAAACCATGAGTGGTATATATACTAAGCTGACTATCAGAACGCTCGCAGGTATCTAACTACGCACATATATCAGATATGCCGCCGCCGCCTTCCCACCAAAACAAATGAACCCGCCCGCCGTTCCGCCAACCCGCTATGCTAAAGCATCAAGAAAGCATACGATCAAAATATCAGATGTCCCCACTCCAATGATGTTGATTTATGCCCACCCATATGTTTGTTTTGCTCCTTTTCCCAATTTTGTGGTGCTAATGCTGATGGATATTATGTAATGTGGTATGCTTTTGGGGGGCCTTAATGTCGTGATTTTGATGTTGAATGTGCTGTGTCGTGCGTGTGATGTGTAAGCTTTGGTCGCTAATGAGAGCGATGCTTATTTTGGTTCGGGATATGGAGCTGACGGAGCCGGAAATGCTTCAGTTCGGATTCAGAATTGGCCAGGAGTCGTTCCTCCATACCTGAGTTTGATGTTTGGTAGAGCCTCCATCTTCAGAAGCGTTCCTTGGTTTTGTCGTCTCCCAGCAGTATGTTCAACATAGAAAACCCTATCGGCTCGTCACAATCAAAGCTAAATATTGCATCCTCAATCAAGCCAACCACTTCTCCTCACTTCTCGCCGGAGTGTTTTCGCCCGTCTTCGACGCACCTCCCATCGTCAGCCCCTCACTCTCGTCCTCATCCTCATCCTCATCTTCCCCCTCTTCCTCACCACCCTGAACCTCTCCCTCCACATCCTGCATCCACGTCAACCCATTCGCCGCCTCCTCCAGCGGGAAAACCTCCCTCGCATATTCCTCCAACCCTCTATGCCCCTCCCAAAGCTCCATCGCCTCCCCAGGACAACTCTTCTCCATCTCCTCTGTACCAAAGTACGGCGGTTGCAGACTCGGATCCCGTGCTCCTAGCGCATACATCTCTTCTAACGCGAGTAATTGCTCTCGGTAGCCGTTTGGGATCTTCACGCTGACTTCAATCTTGGCTTGTCTTCTGTACCGGACTGGTCTTCCTACACCGCGAGAAAACACGCGGCATGCTTCCTTTGGTGACAGCATTTCATATGCGAGTGCGATTCGTTCCCCGTGTCCCCAACGTCCTACACCGTCCTTGATAAGCTGCAAGACAGCTGGTCCGACGTCATGTTCGGCATCCAACCAAGGCAACTTGACATCTGGGTGGAAAGGCGCCGTCCAAACAAAACTTCCATCATCCGGTTGCAATTCCATACAGAAAAGCGGGTAAGGCAGACTCGTGAAATTGTTGTTGTAGATCCCAGTATAGAGAAATGTGGTCTTGGCCAGTAGAGACGGTATTGACCGTATATACGCCTCAATCGTTGCTTTCGAGGACCAGAGCGGTAATGATGGCCAATTCGGGTTGTGCAAATTGTGATTCGGCATCGAGCTGAAAATGTAATGTTCTATCCCGGACTTGACAGCCTCGTCGGCCAGCGCTTTCCCAATAGCTACCTCGTCTCCCCAGAATGTCGTGTTGATGAACGCTAGCTGGGCCCCACGGAACAGATCTGTAATGAGCTCATGGTTTACTCCTGACTTGCCGCTGCTAGCTGGTCTGAGTTCCGGACTTGCGATCGAAGGTACTCTAGGCTTGGTGTACAAGTCGCCTACGATGACTTTTACGTTTGGCAGGGAAGAGATTTCTGACGCGACTATGCCATCGAGGTTCCGGAGCTGGGCGCGGACTTTGTATCCAACTGCGACTGCTACACGGATGAAGGACGCAGCTTGGCGGCCCGAAGAGTTGACAACGGCGATGGTCTTGGTGGGAGTTGGCATGGGGCGCTTGGAAGGACGGTCGTGGGATATCGAAGGGTGCTGGACCGGGTTGAATCCGAAGGAAGAGATAGCGTAGGGATCGAGGTCCGGATACGAGCCGCTAGGTCGGTGCTTGAGATTTCGGGGCTCAGCCGAGTACTCGTGGTCTGCCGCTGGTCCTGGTCGAGGTCTGATTGTAAGAGCAGACCGATGGGTGGCGGAGGGCATGGGTACTCTCTGTGTTTGTCCTCTCACTACTTTCTGCCTTGTTGTTCTCCGAATTCTCGGCTGGGAGTATTATCTCGCCTCTCGACATCCACCCACGCTTGTATGAACGGCTGAGGTGATAATCAACCGTCCTTCTCTCCCTCCTCCCGAATTCTAGGCTCGACGGAACTTTTTGTGTTGCAAGTCGCAAGTGATTCCACCACTGATGGATGCGGAGATAGCTCCTCTTTTATCGCTTTTTTAGGCTCTCGCTTTCGGCTACGCCTTGCCGATCAACACCCAAGCGACAGGGCAGTTGTAAATCCCTGGACGTGCTTTCCGACCGCTGCGAATGCGATCCCTATCTCCACTGGAATATGTATATGGATTCTCCAGACGAGGGTCAGGTTTTGCAGGCAGAGTCGTAATCTGATCAGGTCGAAATTTATGCGCGAGGCTGCGTCGGCCAATTGGGACGAAAGGGTTCGAATGCAGGTTCTTTCGAAAGCCTAGAGTGCGATGATGCGGGCGATCCAGAGCCTGAACCTTCCTTTGTATGCGTCTGTCTGCTGATGTTGTGGAAGGAAGCGCAGCTGAGAGGGCAGGAAATTGGAGGAATGCGATCTTTCGACTAGCCGGTATCCGAAAAGCAGATGGAGAAGCAGGAAAATCTCTTTCGTGCGCTGTCTCTGTGCGACCAGAAATGCGGTGTGGAATGACGTGAGGAGAACACTCTGTTATGTAACAGTGCGAAGCTCGAGCTCGGCCAAGTGCAGGGAGGCTACTGCGAACGGGTCGGGGTCTGGTATATTGGATCGACGAGGAAATTCGATACTGTATTTGATGATGAGAGAAGAGAGAAGAGAGAAGAAATGAGAGACCAAGGAGATGGGGGAAGTTATCTAGGAAATGACAGAAGGGAAGGAACGGAGCAGACAAGAGATGAAGTTGCCATATAATTACGGAATGGCGAATAAGGCAGCATTACCGAAATAAATAGCCTGGGAAGGAAAGGCAAGGGAAGATGTGAACGAGTCGAGCAGGTCCAGCAGGTCCAGCAGGTCCAGGAAGGGGTGTGCAGGAATGGGGTACCTGTGCGTGTTGCTTGAATTACCGTTCCTGCTACTGTAGGCCGCTGGCTGGCTGTATGAGCCATGAACGGTGTTGGTCGTCCGTCGCCTGTTGCCTGTCGCCTGTCGCCTCCTCTACCTCTGAATTTTCACCACGTGCAATGATATGTGCAAGAGCACTGCCCAGCATACGCCCTGTGCCCCTCATTCTGGCCTGTCCGGCCTCCTTATCCTGCCCCGCCATTGCCCCTCTTCAAAAATACCAAACGCCTTCTCTTCGCAGCATTTTCCACCTGATACACCTTGATGGTCCCGGCAACCTGCCACCGGTAACATAATTCTTACCAACTAGCCCATCAAAATAGAGTAATGGAAATATATCCGCATAGGCGTCCCCACGTGAGGAGAAAATATTTCCTGCACTAACCTTAATTATGACTTACAGTAATTTTGGGTCTTGATAAACGCGGTACGAGCTTCTTCGCAATCTCACTGTGTCAGGTGGCCAGCGTCGTACGGAGGCTGCCCCAAAGCCTAAGATCCAGACGCAACGAGGCCCTACACGAATACTGCTCGGTACCTGGAAGAATGCAAGTGCAGCAGACGCACTCACCATCCCATCACAATCGCTCGGTCGCTCCCTTATGCTTGGACTCGTGAAGAATGAAGAATGAAGAATCTTCCATCCGGTGGCAAGAGTGGAGTAGCGAGACGAATGCAGATTGTGGAGCACAAGGTTGAGTGCCGGCTGGCCCTTATCTGCACTCCATGACCCATATTCTGAGCATCGTGGACCCGCCATCACCAGCTATTCGACTCTCAGCGTTCATGAGCAGGGAAAACGTGTCGCGAACTCACAAGGCGCGAGGACGGGCTGCAGCGGCTGACTCTGCCATGTCTCGTTGCCATGGGCTTGCAAGACGGCGTTTATCTTGGCGGCAAAGATGTAAATTCGAATACAGCATGTTACATCACAGGATGTTTGAGTTTAGATTTTTGACTTCAGATAGCCGTGTCTCAAAATCCTTATCTATGCGGCTGAGACGTTGCGCATACCAATAACCTTCCTATCCTGGCAATTATCTAGACCGTTCAACTTACTCGACCGCAGATGACACCTCAACCCCATAAAGAAGCTTCATGAAACACAAAAATGAAAAGTATATCCTCCAAATACGCTCGGATTCAATCAGAATCACAATAATTTTGCCCGATCTAACTACGTAGTATATCCGAACTCGGGTTTCGAAAACCAAAGCCGCTGTCAATATTACGTAACCAGAAGCCTCCTCCCTGACCAATTCTCTTCACCTGTCGCCATCCATGCCCATATTTGCTCATCAGAATTGAGCATCTCCGGAATCCCATATATTCACATCGGCATCTCCGTCTTTCCTTCCATCACAAAAATCTAGCACCAAAACGGCGAAAAGAGCGATATCTAGCCGTCCAGTCACGTCGCCCGCAGTGCATAATGTGTCGACACAGTTAACATATTCGCCAGTCCTGAATGGCTTCTCCACTACCAGTGTTCAAGTTCATGGAAAGGTAGGCAATACCGCTATTCCGTCTCAGCCTTCTTTCCGCCTTGGCTGCATTGCATCGCATTTCACATCTGTGAAGTGATGCAGGATACTTCGTACAGGCCCAAATATTTCCAGGTTATCAGTTCGTACGCCTCTCGAAGATTCTACACCAGCAAGAGATATTAGCCAATGAACCTTCAGGATTTGGGGCTTTATTGCCAGATCAGGTTTGAATAGATCTTAAGAAGCATACAAAGGTAGATATCGAACATGGAAATATTTGGCCATGTACGGTAAAAGGCTAAGCATGAGAGTTGCCCGACGGCCAGGCCAGCATCGCGATGTGTACCACCGTAGGTTCGCTGGACTGGACCCCTCAAAAGCCTCAAATTACGCCTTTGATGCGGGGCACCAGCATCACATTGCCATGGCAGCCGGGACTGCAGCAACCTCTCGTGCGGCCACGACACCTCCATCTCGTCATCTCCTGCAGCACTCTCGAAACATCCATTATTCATACCGCCCTATCCATCCATTCATAATCTCCCCTTCGTTTGCATCAAGGGGGAAAGAAAAGTAGAGACGGCAGCAGGGCCCGGAATCTATATGCCCGGATCCATGCTGCCCTGCAGACTGGAGCAATCGACATGTCATAAAAAATCCGGGGTAGCGGTAGCGCGCTGCATGGCTTGTCTTTTCTCTCCATCCATCAAAATCCGGTTCTCTTCGAGCCGTCGATAGACGAAGCTATGTCCTTTCTCGTCATTACTCGAGTACCACATCCTCGAGATGAACCAATCCATCGCCTTCATTCTACTCCTCCCCGACTGACATGTTTGAATTTGTACTTGTGTTTATTCTCCGCAAACAAGCATTTCCGCGGGATCAGCCTTCCCGCGTTCATTTCAATCGTGGTTCTGGCTCCGCCGACCTTGAGGTCAAGCTTGGGTAGCACAGCATATCACGTGTTTCTTTTTTGACTTGAGGTGAGCTGAGAGAGACGATGAGCTTGAGTGAGTGAGTGAGGCAAGATGGGAATGGAGCGCAGAGGCGAGACTGAGTCTACCCCGCGTTTTGCTGACGCCACTTCTATCATCGTGCAACTTGTATATTAGATCTGGATTCGAGGCCGAGCAATGGAAACGAAGAGTGGGATGGGATCCGGCCAGTCAGCTGTGGATTCTAATGGATATCGCAAGTACTCGGGTCTTTGCTTATATACGGTAAGATCTTACAAGTACAAGTATACGTACTAGTACGCAACCTTAGAAATTGTGCAATTGAAACGAGATCCGAAATTTGATTTTGACCCTCAGCAAAGTAGCTCTGGGACAATGTGTTCACAAAAAACCAGTTGGTTGTTCGACATATTCGAGTTGAATGAAGGCTCCTATTGACAAAAATGCATAATTCTGACTTAAAAAATACAACGTGACTAACTTCTTCCTCTACATGCGGTATTCAGTCTCAAGCTGTCTTATTTCTGAGTTTCCAAAATTTTACATCTCTGAACAGCTCAATTTATACTCAATCTTAAGATCCATGATTTTATTCAACTCGCAGACACTGCCACGGATGTAGCTGGCTTTATAGATCACGTGTGACGCCACGAAGCAACCAAAAAAAGATACCTATAAACTCTATATATTTTTTTTCTCGTGCCGGTTCCGTTTTAGTCTCTCGATGCGAGTAGCGGCCGCTTTTACTAAGCTAAGGGTGAGTAGACCTAAGTATTGCCAGGGCAGCGGTTCGGGGCCTGCCCAGACTCCCCGCTATATCACGTGATGCGGCATACGGCTATATAGTCAACGCTTCTCCCCTCCTTTAGTCTCTAGCTTTAGATCTTTGTACAATAGGTATTCGATCAATTGAGTTTTTAGCCTCTTGCCCGCGCCTTTACAGCCATTAATCTATTCTAATCTATTTATTTAATATATTCTTCTTATTTACTCAAGAATAATATCTTAATAAAATCTAAAGAGACAGATTTGTGACAGCTCTACAAAGGGTGTCA